>CAUYUJ010018478.1:0-20000 GCA_963575745.1 Prorocentrum cordatum
TTGGATGAGGCAATCCCACATAATGGTAAATCACGGTTTAGGAGGGGCCAGCGTTATCCCTTTTCGACGACCTTGTTAGGACAATTTCTTTGCACCTCCAAAGTGGTCAACTCGAGATGGGTTAGGCGCCGTTCTTTCAACATAGCATCTGTGCAATTCGCAACTG
The DNA here is from genome assembly GCA_963575745.1 of Prorocentrum cordatum. NCBI lineage: Eukaryota > Dinophyceae > Prorocentrales > Prorocentraceae > Prorocentrum > Prorocentrum cordatum. Next base: position 167 of record CAUYUJ010018478.1, read on the forward strand.
CAGCAAGGTCGTTTGGCAAAGCGCGCGCGCACGGCGTCGCCCGCATGGTGCAACGAGACAGGGAGGCCCTCATGGTATTATTAGATTTCATGTGTGCGGAAAGATTTCGTGCTTTCGGCGATGTGCATCCAACGCCCCCAACCCCCAAACGCGCAAATGCTTACCGAATGGGGCCAGCGGAAACACAACCTGCCCGCCCCGCCACCCGTTCCTGCCACGTCATGGGGGAGAGCTTTGGGAGGCGACCTTGGGGAAGGGGGGCGGGGAATAAAGGGGAAACCCAAGATAAGTTCGCAAACAACTTTAGGGCGTCAATCAAAGAGCGGGGCCCCAAACAAATCAACGTCGGAACCCGAACAACAAACGAATTGACCCCGAAATGTTGCACAAGGTGGCCCGTTCCCACTCCCACTCCCCGCCCCGCGGGAGAGCGCAGTCCGTCGGAAGAGAGCCCCGATCATCTCAATGTAGCCTCTCTGGTGTGTCCCCTTGGCCCTGCTAGTGTTGCGACCCACCTTTGTTGCTTGCGCTTCCTGCTTCAACTATCCCCCCCCTCTGCTGCCACTGCCGCTGCTCCTCATCCGCTTCCTGCTCTGGCCCCTGTGGTCCTCATACTCCGTCTCGTAAGCACCCCTTCCAACGCTGGTACTGGCGCAGTGCAATCAACCCTTCGATCTGTTTGCAAAATGTGGGCGCGTTAACTTGTCTTGTGATGTGATGTCCATCCTCCTCCGTACCGACCCCTCCACTCCGCCCCTCCGTATACAGCCATTTTGGCTTCTGGTGCCCCCGCCGAGGGGGCCACGCTTGCATGTGGCGGGCGCTGCTGGAGCAGGGGCCCGCGGCTGGAGCAGACGGAGGAGGTGGCGCTCCGCCGCCGGCCGCAACCCCGCCGCCAGCCGCAGCTCCTGCGGCGCCTCCAGCCGCAGCTCCGCCCCCAGCGCCTGGCAGGCGCGGCCGCGGCCGCGGGCGAGGGCGAGGGCGCGGCAGGGGCGCCGCTCCAGCAGCCGTTCCAGCAGGGGCTGGCCGCGGCCGCGGGCGGCGCCTCAGCGCGACCCACAAGGCCAGGATCAGAGCTGGGGTGTTCAAGCACATATCCTGGCGGTCCAGCTGCCTAGCTCGGACCGCCAGGGGCGCCACGTTCGCCAGGGAGGTGGCGACCGCGTGCTTCGGGTGCGCCGCAGTGGACGCCAAGGACGTGGGTGACTCTCGACGCCACCTCTCTTGCAACGGCGCCAGGTGCCATCAAACCTCAACCTCAACCCCCTGTGAGCCACGCGCGCCAAACAACACACACAGGCAGGCGCCTCTGGCTCGGAGGTGGGAGTTTGAGGTTTGATGGCAGCGGCGCCGACGCTTGCGAGGTGGTGCATGAGAGTTTTCCAGGATGCGCTGCTCAGAACATCAGAGATCGAAGCAGCGGGTTTGAAGATCGTCGTGGACACCCGCAAGTTGGACAAGAGGGATTCGTTCCGATGTACAGTTTCTCACGTGCAGTCTCAGGCGGCAGGCCTTCGGGACTTCCTGCTGGCGACCCCGTCTGACCAGAGCGGCCTCCTCATCACGGCCACGATGGATGACGCCGAGATGTGGGTCAGGTCACCGCCGCCACTACCTGGTCAGCAGCCTGGCCATGAGGAGGGCGCCCCCAACCAGCAGGTTGACAAGAATTGCCGACGACGTGGTATGAATACACGACGGGCTGTTTTGAATTTGTCGCAGACGCTTCACGTCATCCCGCTGATGCCCGACGGTTTCCCGATTCGGGCGTGCGAGGTAGCAACACCAGCAGTGCCCCTCCCGAGGGGGAATTTTGGAACGATATGCAACAGGTGGAAGAGGTGGAGCGTTTTCCCAAGCAGGGGTGTCAACATAGACAAGCACGATGTTTGTGGTCCAGCGTTCCGTGCGATTGCTGAGAAACTTTTTTTTTTTTTTTTTTTCGAAAGACGCCCACGTGTGCAATGGGCTGTTGCAAGGATCGGTTGAACGAGCATCCGTTCTATCCAGGGACACGCCTGATGACTTCACGGTGTTTGGGACCATGTGTTTCGCGCACCAGCTTGTTTTGTCGATGAAGCCGAACTTTGACCACCAATCCGATCCGATCACGGCCATGACACGGGCTGGGCACCTCTGGCAAACATCTCGTTTTCGTGACCGCTTCCAGGGCGCAGTTGACGGTATTGCGAGCAAGGCTGTGTTCATGGAGGTGCCAGAGGAGTCGGATGACGTGAGGCGCTGGAAACTTAAGACTCGAAAGATCATTCAGCTTACCACGCCCGCTCGTGACTTAGAGCATGTAGATGTTGATTTTATCGTCATGGTTTTGAATTCAGACCCAGATGCCGATGACATTGTGCACAGACATTATCCAGAGTGCACCTGCGGCGGCCGACGGCACTTCAAAACGATGGTCAAGGAAGCATTCGGTATGTTGTTTTCTGCTGGCTGTCCTGTCTGTTTGATGTATCGGTTCAAAGGTTTCGAGCATGCAAGTAGCTTCATGTTGCGAGGCATGCTTCTCTTCAACATTTTACCTCGGTGCTTGCACCAGATGTTCGACAAAGAGTCCCTGGAGCAGGCGGAGGCTGCGGCGCAGGCTGCAGCGGCACAGGGCGACGTCAACCATTCGGCTAACAACAGCATCAGGGCGAAGAAGCTCACCACCTTTGTGGATCGCGACCGCGAGACCAAATCGCTGCACATGGCTGTTGTTTGCAATGCTCCATTCCGGGTTTACTTGAATCGGTTGTTCAAGGCGGATGCGGCCAGGCAGAAGTTCGTGAGCCTCCAGGGGTACCAGTCGCCAGAGCGCCCAGATGACGAGCTTCTAGACCAAGTGGCCGAACTTGAACTTGCAGCGCGAGATTCCCGTGACAGTGTTCGAATGTTCTTGGACGGCACCAACTCCTTGGCTTTGCAGCGCGGTTGTGCAGACTTGTTGTTTGACAGTGGGGCTAGTGGTTGGCATGATGCAGGTTGGACCGATGAGCAGTTCTTCAGCGCATCACTGAGGCTTTTGTCTGCTTCTGGTTCTGCATACTTTCGCACGGAGTTCAGGTTTCAGCAGCCGAGGTTCGATATTCTCCGAGCGTGTGTAAACGAGTACAGCGAGGATGGCATAGCAACCCTTGTTGGCGATCTTCGTGGCAGATTCCGAGCTTGCGCGTCGTGTGTTGACGTTTCGTTTTCAGTTCCATGGGTTGGCAAACTGGGTGGGCCTCGATCTCGACAGGCGCATCGATTTCTCTTCAACTGCTTGGCGTCACTGCCCCTTACTTCTTTGAACGAGGAGCGAAAACATTTGCTGGGACAGGAGATAAAGCGAAAGCGAGGTCGCACAGTCTCGCCGTTTGCATTGTCAGTGCGCACTTACAGGAAGTTCGTTAGGGCGAAGCTCTTTGCCAAGATGGCCGCTATCAAAAGTGACGTCTGCAAGCGCCATGGCATCAAGCCCCTCCAGATTACGACCGCTATCAAGCGGCTTAGTGGGCGCAAGGGTTTTCGACGGATTGCCAATGATAAGCTTGTTGCCAGAGAGGGCAAGGTCAGGAACATTTCAGCGTGGTCGATGTTCCGTTCCCTCAACAAGGCACCGCACCTTCGGCCCCATAGCATAGAACACACGCAGGACATGCAAAGGCTTGGGAGACTTTGGCGGGAAATCAGATCAGATCCACTTGCTCGTGCTGTGTATGATCAGATGGCCGATGCGAGGAACAACAAGGAAATCCATGCCCAGATGAACCCCCTCGCCCCCCTCGCCTACGAGGACGAGCTCGTCCGACACCGCATCAAGAGGCGCCGAGCATCGAGTGCCATCAGTTCGATTGGGGATCACAAGTGCCCGTGGCCCGTTGTTTCGAAATATTGCTGAGTTACGTGAGCTAATGCCCTGTAAAGCTTTTTTTTTCATCGGTCTACGTTGGCCGAGGTTGATAATTCGCATGCGCCCCCAGGTCTCAGAAACCATCACGCGTTTCTGGTTCAAGTTCAAACCGCTTGGATGACATCGGGGCACTTGGGCCGAGGGGTGGTGGGGACGGGTGTCAGGAGGGCCCTGAGGGGCCTTCCGATGGCGGGCTGAGCGGCTGGCCTTCTCCCGACAGCCAGGCTGGTCCATTCTGGGCCTCGAGCGGCCGTCACCGAAGATGTTTCCCGTGGGGGTTGGGGGTTTGGGGTGGGAGTGAGGGCGATGCAAGTGTCCTTCTCATCTCTCTCTTCCTCGTCCTCCTCATGCTCTCCCTGCTTCTCCCCCTGACTCCCCTTCGTCATCCTCCTTGGGGCCTCCACATCCTTGGAGCCCCCCATCTCCGCCTACCCGACCACAGCCCCGCAAACAAACCGCCCACCCACCACCCGCCCACCGCCCACCCACCACCCGCCCAACACCCAGCTGCCACCACCCACCGCCCACTATCCACCCACCGCCCACCAACCACCCACCCACCACCCACCCACCACCCATCGCCCACCCACCCGCCACCCACCCACCCACCGCCCACCCACCACCCACCCACCACCTACCCACCCATCGCCCACCCACCACCCACCCACCACCCACCCACCACCCACCCACCACCCACCCACCACCCACCCACCACCCACCCACCCACCCGTCAGCAAGCTGCGCGTTGATCAAAGCATTGGGCCTCCATCCTCCATCCATGGGCTCTGCGCCTCGCCGCCGCCACCCGCGAGGGTCGCGGGGCTACGTTCGAGTTGCATGACTTTTTAGTTCAGGACGTTATGCTGCGATCTATCGCCAGGCCGCTAGGGTGGCCCATCGGCTGCGCAGCAACACGCTCCCTTCTCCATCCTCATCCTCCTCCCGACTCCACTTCCGCTTCCGCATGCTCCTTCGACAGAGGGCGCGCGATGGGAGCACCCACCCCTTCCAATCTAAGCTTGGACGTCAAAACAAACAGCATCGTCTTTCTCCACCTGGGGCCTGCATTACCCTCCGCAAACATCTACCCCCCCGCATCTCCTCCACCGTTTTTTTTTGGGGGTGGCGCACGCAATGCTAGGCTGTGCAAGCAGGTGGGTGGGCAACCGTGCCCATCGAGCGGGCTCATATTTAGTCCCCATTGCGACCCCCATGTACTGGCGAGCTGGCGCTCAGATAGACTGCCCTGGCATCGGCTTGAAGCCGAGTCTGGTCAATGTCTCCGACACCGACCAAGCCATTGCAGAAGAGGTCCGTCGTTTGTTTGAATTCGATCCAGAGCCAAACCCTAACGGTGTCACAGTCGCCTCCGAATGCGTGTGCTGTCAATCTGGCTTGTGCACCACAGATTATTACTACGAGTACGTGCGCACAGGTCAAATAACGGAGCGGAAACAACTTGTCTCCCTAGCAATGTGCCCGCTTCTTCTCTCTCTCTTTCTCGCTCCCCACCCCGCCACGTTTAAGTTGTTGTGGTCGTTGAGGTCCTTGGGTTCGGACGGTGCCGCACTGCGCACCACCAGGGCATGTGCCAAAATCGATGTCAAGGCGGGGTGGGGAGGAGGAACGGGGAGGGGCAGCATGACTGCCCGACCCCATTAACTGTTCTCGAATAGTGTGGCACATATCCCACTTCCAGGAGGGCGGCGGCGTTGACTTAAAACCCAGCGGGGGGGAGAGAGAGCGAGAGAGAGATAGAGGAGGGAAGCGGGACATGTTCCAGGGAGTCAGTTGCTTCGTGCGCCTGGTAGGCACCCGAAACTTGTATATGCACCTTTCGGCCCTTGGCGTCAAGCACACGTCGTTGCCCCTCCATTTGCAGTTTAGCGCAGCTGGTGTTGAGTCAAACGTTCTCCTCACGTTCAAGTATGGCGTCGGGGACTTTTTGTGCGTTGCCAGGGTGAAGGTGTTTCCAAGTGGCAGCTGGGGGTTGGAGAGACACGCCCAAGGGAAAATCATTTCTATGCCGTCGCATCTCCTTCTGAAGGAATTTCTGATAGAGGCTCGAGGGAATAACGGTGGTCACCCGCTTCGTGTAACAAGGCTTGTTATAAGTAGGCTGGTCAGGGCTCCTCGTGAGAACAATATCGAGTTTGCTTATTTCTTGGATGAGTGGTCTACCCTGGACCTGGACTTAGTCACGCAACAAAAAGCTAAGAAACGAAAAACAGGCGACCCCAAACCTTGGATGCCGTTCGGGCTGAGTTTTGACGGACCTGATGGGCCAGCGCCACCACCGCCTGGACCTGAACATCCCCACGGGCTTCCTGGATGCGGAGGGCTGGGGGCGGCCGACGGCGAGTTTGGGGCAGAGTCCGACGCGTCTGACTTGGGAGGTGAGTCTATCATTCCAGAATGCACATCCAGTGATGAGGGGGATTTGATGCCTGAGCCTGAGTCCGATGGCCCAGGCCTTGATGAGCCGCCGCCGCCGCCTTTGCCACCACCCCCTGTCGGCCCTCATGGTGAGGAGGCTCATCCATGGGGGTTGGCTGGCCTGATCGGATACGGGAGAGCTCCCACGAGCCGAGCCGCGTGTGGGATCTGCGGGAAGCCAATCGAGAAAGGCACGTGGCGAGTTGAGCATCGGATGACTAACAGCATTAATGCACGAACCATGTGGAACGTCAAGCGAATCCACATTCATTGCGTCCAATTTTTGCCAGCAGAGCTGAGGCGAGCTAACTTTTTAGTTGCCCAAGATTGGTCCAATCGCCATGGACTCAGTTTGCAAGAGCAGGGGGTTCTCGATGAGCTTGTGGACCTGCTCAGAGACGGGCACGGCGCAGCTTCAGGCTCTGGCTTGCCCCCTGGCGCGTAGGCCTTTTCATGTTGGGAGGAGGGGAGAGGAGGTGAGGGATGGCGTGGCTCGTCGGAGGGGGCAGTGCAGCTGCGCCAGGCCAGAGGTCGGCAATGGCCTCATGCACTGCTTGAGTAGACCCATGCAGGTGGGTCGAACTTGCTCGCACCGACAGGCCGGACTCACCCGAGAGGGGCCGCTGGCTCCAGAACACGCTCCAGAACAAACTCCAGAACAAAATTTGTTCTGGAGCATGTTGAAAAACCATGTGTTTTTTTCAGGTTTTGTGATCTCCAGAACAATTTTTGTTCTGGAGGCGACCTCCAGAACACTATTTGTTCTGGAGCTAGGGTGGTGCAAGTCTGGCAGTTTGAGGCGGCCTGCACGGTGCAAGCGAGTTAGTTTTCGAAGCCGTCGGCGGTGCACGATCGCGCAGTTGAGCTTGCAGCCCGCAAGAAACTATGCAAAATATTTGCACGCCCGTGTCGATCAGAGCCACTAGGGTTCGGGCCCAGGTGTCTGACTGTCTTGAGACCGACTGGCGTATGAGGTCGCAGCATCGTCTTGTGAAGCCCTCTTGGTCCGCGTGGAGCCCGACGCACGCGTCATTAACATTAGCATCGGGCGTGGTCGCAAGTAACGCAAGCTAACGCAGTTGTAAGCATTGGCATGCAGCATGACACATTCCAAAGGCAACGCAAGCAACGCAGGCCAAGCGCACATCAGTCATCAGTCGCATCAAGCATGCTCACAGCATTAGCAACAGCAGCAACCATATCCCACCATAAATATCGTTGCCTGTCTGGCTCCAAGGATCCCTCTCCGAGCGGCCCTGCGCACTCCCAGTCAGTGTCAATTGCCAGCCAGCACTTCCGACCTCGCAGCCTCAGCTCTCAGCCTCGATGGCGCCACCTCGTTACATGCGGACGCTTCGCCCAGCGCAGAAGCGATATGTCAAGAAGCTGGAGCGGGCGCTGGATAAGGAGAGGCTGCGCAATTTACACCTTGCAAGGCGGCTTCGCAAGATGTCGACCCAGATGCGCAGGATCACGCGTGTTTCAGAGGATGCTGTTGCCAACGATCTCATTCAGTATAACGCTCAGCGTGCAGAACTCGAAGTTCTCGACGATCTTGAAAGCCAGGCTGCGGCGGCAGACATGATTCTTGACGGCGGCGGCCTATGTGCTGAGTCACATGGTGAGGACGTTGGCCCAGTCAGCCCAGTCGGTGAGGGTGAGGATGACGGTGGTGAACCGTCAGAATCTTGAGGTTGCGCAGGCCTAACCCTTGTTAAACATCGATTGCTGCTCACGTTGCGCCTCTCGCTTGAGCCAGTGCAGCGTTGAGCCTTGCGCGCCTCTGGGGCCACGCTAAACGTATGAGTGTGCATCACCATCATCCATCGCATCATTGGCTTGACGCAGTCATCATCGTCATCATTGCATCATCGCTATCCTCGACAAGGGTCCAAGGTATCATCGTCACCATTGCATCATCATTGCATCATCGCTATGTCGACCTTGGTCCAAAGGTCCAGGGCGTTTCTTCGCCGCGCCGAGAGCATTCGAGTCGGGCCCTGATTGGCCTCTGTCCCAACCCGCCTGCGGGGCACTGGCATTGAGGGGGGATAAGGAGTCACAAGCGATCCAGACTAAGTGAGGTTCCAGAGTTCCAGAGCAACGCAAACCAAATACAATTGTGCCAGGAAAGGTGCGCTCCCAGAGGGCCTGAGGGTCTGCCAGGGAAACAGTTTGACACGATAAGACAGCACATTAAACCTTACACTAGACAGCAAAGCGAAGCAACCCTTAAATCAGCCAGAGCGTCCTCCTTCAGGTGGCGTGCTGTGTGTGTGGTGTGGTGACCTGTGTGGTACATAGCCCATTTTGGGCTCAAGCCTTTGAGGCTTTGAGGCCGCCCGAGCCTCGCACGGGCCTGGCCCGCGCCTGGGCCACTGGCCGGCGGCCTGCCTTCTCGCTTCTGGATTCAGAACTACAGAGCCCAGCGGCATGGGCAAGGGGCCCAGGTCTTCTGCTTCGGGCCGAGCTTCGGGGAAGGCCGCCAACAGCGTCGGCGTCGGTGGCAAAAAGAAGAGGATGACCTGGCAAGAGGAGATCGCAGCTGCTCCACCAAAGCTCTGCGGATCTTGCGAGCAGATGGCGGGGGAGATCGACAAGCACGGTGATGGGGAGATCAGAGTTAAGTGGCATCGTGCAGAGAGGAGCCGCACGTCGGGGGAGGTCTACTTGACGGGCGATGAGTGCTACCACTGCTGGGACACTCGGAGGCGGTACTTCGAGGATGACGTCAAGACCCTCAACAAGAAGAGGCAGGAGAACAGCTCCCTCGACGCTCGCTACAGCTGCTTGCGGAAAGATAGGGTGTTGAAACTTGGGGAGTACAAGCACGAGGAGAAGAAGACTGCTGACGCCTGGATCACCGAGATCGAGGCTGAGTTCTGCGAGGCTTTCGAGGAGGGCGCCTTCTACACTCTCCAGCGCTTCTGCAAGTCGCAGAAGATCAAGCACTCCGAGGACGACAGTGAGGACACCTTGATCAGGAAGATCCGCAGGGTGTGGCCCAACATGGAGATCAAGAAGGACAGCAGGCTGAATGCGATAGGCTGTTGGTACGTCAACGACCCCAATCCGAACCAGGGCAACTACAAGTTCCGCAGAGGCGCCAAGCAAGAGATGCAGACAGTCAAGCGTACGAGGTGCGCCGACGATGAGATGCTCGGTGAGGAGTACAGCGAGGCGAAGACGAAGAAGGGGAAGCTGGTCGGCCTGGGGAAGAAAGTTGCCGTCGCACAGCGGCGTGACTCAGGCGAATGCGATGTCGCCGTCTTGAGCGACGTGGAGAGCAGGGGCAGCGACGACAGCGACGACGACGACAACGGGCTGCAGGAGCAGCAGGAGGACTCGGTGATCATGGCGTCTTCAGCGGGCGGCGGCGACAGCAGCAGGACGCCTCGTTCGAGCCCGAGAGGAGCCAAGGCGGCGGCGGCAGGCCCTGAGGGCGGCGACAGCGACGCCGAGGGCGGCGGCCAGAAGCGCGGCGGCGGGCTAGCCCGCGGAGAGGTGCGGGGTCCACCAGCACACCGCTACGGCATAGAAGTAGCCCCTCCTGCTCGTCCTCCCTCCTCTCTGCTCCTCTGCCTCCGCCCTCATCCCCTCCTCTTCCTCCCGCTCATTATCCTTGTCTCCCACTCTCTCCTCCTCCTCTTCCTCCTCCTCATCCTCCTCCTCCCGCTCCCTAGATTGTCTCCCCCCTCCTCTGGCCTCCCGCAGTTATCCTTGTCCTCCTCCCCCTTCTTCTCCACGCATCCTCACTGCGTCCATTTTGGATCTCGCCGATTCCTGGAACATATGTTTTGCTACCAGCCCCGATTGGTTCTTGGGGTAAGGTAAGGGCTCGGGGGGGCAGAAAACGTGGGTCTTGATCTATCGGATGCCACGGGCCGTTTTGCGGTGGGCTTGGTGGCCCTGAAGGGCGCTGGCAAGCAGAAGGCGACCCCGCAGGAGGCTGCGATCAGGAGGCACGCCAAACTCATGGCGAAGGTGAAGGAGAACCACACCGAGGAGCTGGAGTGGAGCAAGCGGCCGAAGACCAGGGTTCACGACTCCGTCATCAACTCCTTGGCCAAGTCAGCCCGCGAGCTGGCCAGGTTCACTGGCGACAAGGACTGCTCGTCATTGTCAGAGCAGGCTGGCATGACAATTTCATTGCTGGGTCAGCGGCGCTCACTGTTCGAGGAGATCAAGAACTCGACCGCCGCGATCGCCCAGAGGACGACGACGAGCGCAGAGCACCAGGTCATGCTCGGCTGCGCGGTGCGGCTGCGGGCGCAGATCGTCCAGCAGGCGTCTTTTTCGCTTGCGGGTACCCACCCGCCGCTGATGCTGCAGCTGGCCGTCTGCCCTCGAATCGAGATGCCCGATCAGGACTCAAACCCGCACACGTGGCCTCGCATCGACAAGTTGTGCCTCGGGCTGTCGCTGGAGAACATTCCTTCAGGGGAGGAGCTCGCCGCGGCTGCATCGTTGGCAGTGCGAACTCAGACGGCCATCGTGAGCGACATGATCGAGCGGATTGTCCTCGAGAGCCCGTCGGAGCAGAAGTCCTTGGAGATGATTGCCGAGATCAAGGCCGCCCTGGGCGAGGACTTCACCCCTTTCGACTTTGATGTGACAGGAACTGGCGATGCTGAGCCCGAGCCCCACGCCAAGTGCGGCCTCTTCGAGCAATCCTACGTGGACATCTCCGTGCTCATCGTTATCGGCGACGCCATCGTCTGCATGAGCGCAGGGGCTACTGTCGCTGGCGAGCTGCGCAAGCAAGCCAAGAAGATGCTGTCTGTCGTGTCATCAATTTCGACTCGCGTCCGCAACCTTGCCTTAGCTACAGTGAAGGGGGGCATCAACAACAACATTTTCAAACGTGGATGGGCGCAGCTATCCGAGATGTTCCCGAATGATACAGGCTTGGACTCGTCGCAGGACGCCGCGGACGCAGCCGCCAAGTTCAAGACAGTCATGGTTCAGAAGGTTGAAGAGGCGGCGGCGGCCGTAGGGGACTCGGCGGACATCGCGTACAACGTTGTGGTGGACTTGTGTGGCGATTACGAAGTGGCCATCACTGAGAAATTCTGTTCCTTGTGCATCGTCAATGCCGACCCCAGCGACTTCGATGAGCTAGCGTACTCCGACTACCAGTCGATGGCAACCAAGGTCGTCAAGTTCCTGTGCACCACCTTGATGGGCCAGTTCACCGTAGAGGATCTCCAGGCCAGGCAAGCTGTCATCTTAACTGTGGTAGGTGTCGCACGTTCCCCCCTCCTGGTGTAAGACATCGCCAGATAAGGTTTGAGCGGGCTCGTGTTCGGATTCGGATGCGTCCTGGGGCGCCGTGTAGGTTTCTTCAGGTCCTCCTGGGGGGCCCTTGTTGGGCTTGACTGGTGATCGTCGCTCGAGGGGTTCTTTGAACCCCAATGCGTTCGCGGTGGGCGAGGTGCGTCACCGACCCAATTAGATGACCGCTCAGGGTAAGCTGTCATCTGCGATGCACGCCGAGGCTTCGGAGGACATGTTGCATGATGTCTATTGGGTCGGGCACATCTTCGAACATCTGCTCAACTTTGCACCGAAGTGGACCCGCCTCCACGTTGCCAAGGAGAAGGTCCTTATGGCGAACGCTGCAATGGAGCTGGTGGGCACCTGCAAGATCGACGCTTCGTGTGCGACGGGGCTCCGCGAGTGGACCACGCTCTACGGGCTGGACCAGCAGTTGCTGGTGACGTTGCAGGGCGCCGCCGACGGCGCGCCCAACGAGCTCTTCGAGGCAGAGTTCGTGGATTTCCTTCGGTGCTTGACGGACGCCTGGTCTACCGTGCAGGTTGCAACCCCTCTTGCATCGTTCGTTCAGCGCGTGGTGCACTCAGCCCACCTCTCAGACACCTTCCTCTCCGTCGCAAAGGAGTTCGACGCAAAGCTGCCCGATGACGTCAAGCTGACCCTGACCTCGGCTCGCTCCATGAAGGCTTTGGAGAGGGCTTTCAACTCAAGCAGGGATGGGAGGCCGTGCGGCCTCATCGAGCTGACGGGCATCCTCACCGACTGCACCGCATGCACCAATGCGGTCCGTGACATCGGGACCTTCGCGAAGCAGGAGAAAGACATGGTGAGGCTTTGGAAGGTCTTGCTGCGCGACGTCGTCACGCCCGACATGGCCGCCGAGGTGAAGGATTTTCTGAGCAAGTACGGTGTCGACACCTTGGCGCCAGCCTTGGACTCGTGGACTTTCACTAAAGAGCTTGCCTTCATCACCGAGGACAAGGCTGATGTGCAGTGGGATGCGAAGATCAAGCGCCTGGAGAAATACATCAACGCATCGCCGACCAATGGGCGCATCATTGAGTTCCTGGGCGCTAACATGACAGCGCTTCACTGGGCTTCAGATGCTGAGAAGGATGAGATCCGCTCCTTGACCAAGGGCGCAGCGCATCGCACGGCTGAGTGTGTACAGGTAGGCGTGGCCGTGTCTTGCCTCACGCTGGCCAACTGCATATGCGCCGCGCCTGAGAGCTCTCGCCAGCGCGCCCTTGACATGTCAGTGCAAATGATTTTCAAACGCTTTGCTACCGAGCTCGAGGCCCTCCCGAAGAGCCTGCAGACCAAAGTCTCAGACACGCTCGGTGGTCAGGTCTCGGCGGGGCCCTCCAAAGGTTCAAAGCTCGGTGCTGAGTCTGATGTGATTATCGTTGCAGGGTCGACCGATCAGTCTACTGCAGCCTCTGCCGCAAAGCCTTCCAAGAGGAAGGTTCCCAAGAAAAGGGTTGTGGACTAGGAACGGTGCAAGGTCAGTTCTTGCGCGTCCAGTTTTGCTTCGCCTGGCCCGTGCAAATCTGTGAGCGCGACCTCGGAAGCAACCAAACACATGTCGAAACACATGCCACACATCATGCACACACAATTGTACCAATGGTCAGCTCACGAAGTTTCGTTGTAGGGGAACGCTTGCTGGAGAGCCCACCACAGGGTGGGGCTGTGTTGGGTTGGACTCAGTACGAGTCCGCGCAGTTGCTCGCCGCCGCCAGGACACTCCCAGCAGCACAATACACGTGGTGCCAGCGGCACCTCTTGCTTCACTGCAGTTGCAAACAAAGGAAACCAGCCATCCCGACATCCCCACCATGGTCTCCTGTTCCTCTTCCTCCTCCTCCAATTCCCTTCTCCCTCAGTCCCCCTTCCCCTTCACCCCGCACCCTTGTTGATGCTCTTTTCGGCCCTCGCCTCTCACTGCCGCCGTCGCCGACGTCGTCGCCGACGTGGGTATCGTGAGCCTCGACGGCACGGCGAGGCTCACGATGCCCACGTCGGCGACGACGACGTTCGTCGTTCGCCGCGCCCGCCGACGACACCAACTTCGAGGCGCGTGGTGCCGCCAGGGGACGGGGAGGGAGGGGGAGCGGGACGGGGGCGGAGGGACGGGGAGGGAGGGGGCGGACAGGAGGAGAGAATACAGGACGATCAGCGACGCCAGAAACGGATAGTGGGGGTGGGAGGAATGGGCGAGGATGAAGCTGGAAGCAGACGAAGGAGGAGGAGGGACGTGCACGATGAGACAGCGAGGGGGGGATGAGGAGGACGAGGCGACTACGGAAGGACCGACGGGATGAGGAAGGACACGGAAGAGGAGGAGAGGGAGGAACCAGGAAGAGGAGGGAGTAGCAGGCGAGGGGCTACTGTTCTTTGGCTCAACGATTTAGGCCCCTAGGCGATTTGGGTAAATGCGATTTCGGTGTCCAGGTGTTCGTTTGCACTTTGATTTTTGCACCTGGGTCAGGGCTGATTTTTGAGTTTCTTACCCAGGGGCCAAACTTGATATGCTGGTTTAACCCAGGGGCGCGTCCGAAACAAGCGCCTACGCGCACCTCCCTTTGCACCTCTACCTTTATGTCAGATTGCCCCATACAGGAGGAGGAGGAGGAGGAGGAGGAGGAGGAGGAGGAGGAGGAGGAGGAGGAGGAGGAGGGAGGAGGAGGAGGAGGAGGAGGAGGAGGGAGGAGGAGGAGGAGGAGGAGGAGGAGGGGGAGGAGGGGGAGGAGGTAAGGAGGAGGAGGAGGAGGAGGGAGGAGGAGGAGGAGGAGGAGGAGGGGCGGAGGAGGAGGCGGAGGAGGAGGCGGAGGAGGAGGAGGAGGAGGAGGAGGAGGAGGAGGAGGAGGAGGAGGAGGAGGAGGAGGAGGAGGAGGAGGAGGAGGAGGAGGGAGGAGGAGGAGGAGGAGGAGGAGGAGGAGGAGGCGGAGGAGGAGCGGAGGGAAGGCGGAGGAGGAGGCGGAGGAGGAGGAGGAGGAGTGGAGGAGGAGGAGGAGGAGGAGGAGGAGGCGGAGGAGGAGGCGGAGGAGAAGGCGGAGGAGGAGGCGGAGGAGGCGGAGGAGGAGGAGGAGGAGGAGGAGGAGGAGGAGGAGGAGGAGGAGGAGGAGGAGGAGGAGGAGGTCTTCCGCCGCCCTCAGGGCCCCCGGGGGACCCTCGCTCGGCCGCCCGGGCGGGCCCCGAGGCCGTCCCAGGGGAGGAGCTGCGGGTGCGGGGCCCGTGTCCGTTAGAGCCTTCCGTAATCGTCAGGCGCTCGCAAACATGGGTCGAGGGGGCCTCGTTGTCGATGCCTCTCTGGCGCCTCGTTGTCGATGCCTCGGAATCTCTTCCTGCTGGAGGGTCCACGCTCCTCTCGTGCCCTGTTTAGTGCCATTTTGGCCATGACGCCCTGGTCGATGCACATTGAGTTGTGCGCAGGTGGGCCCGCGATCTGTGTGGAGCTGATGGTGGTGTGGGGAATGCCGGCGCGGGGGAAAAAAAAAACATGGGTCGAGGGGGCGTGGATTCGCGACGGGTCCCATTTCCGTGGGAAACCGCGGATTCCCGCCGCCGAGCGAGGC
Source organism: Prorocentrum cordatum (assembly GCA_963575745.1). Lineage (NCBI taxonomy): Eukaryota > Dinophyceae > Prorocentrales > Prorocentraceae > Prorocentrum > Prorocentrum cordatum. Next base: position 15,350 of record CAUYUJ010018478.1, read on the forward strand.
GGCACTGGCCGTATTTTGGGGAGGGCACCTCCCCCGAGCCATGGATCAGGCGACTGCGCGACAAATGCATGGATCGCTAATCCATGCCTTGCGCGCCCCCGACAATCGCTCGGACTTGCCGGCGCGGGCGCGGGTGCGCGCTCGACAGCGCGGGGGCCCCCCCGACGTCTGGCACGCCGCCGCCGCTTCTCCGGCCGAGACCCATGCTAAGGGGCACCCTGCTTGCCTCCAGGGTGCTTCGGGTTTCTTGGGGTTCGATGGTTTTGCTATGGCAGGCGTGACGTTCGCACACCGAAAATCAATGGACGTCCTGGGGTCTCAGGGTTGGGTCTCTTGTGGAAGGTTTCTCGTGGACTGGCCTCCACTCTACAGCCGACCCGCGTAGTGAGGACGGGCAACCTGCCCAGGGGTATCCCTTGCATCCTTGCCTCCTTCGGTCCGTCCTCGGCCACTTTCGTCGGCCACGCCCCGCTCGAGAAGCCTCGGCATGGGTGTCCAAGGCCCTTGCACCCTTGTCGCGCATCCGTATGGTACGGGCCGACTGCGATGACCGTGTCGTCCCACCCGCACGGCAGGCTGGCGCCGCGCCCCTCGACGCTCGCACCCTGTTTTTTGACAGGGCAAGTCTTCCTGCTCAAACTGGCCCCCTGGCCCTCAGGTTACAACAACAACGGCTCCCGCTTTAGGCTTCCTTACAATTTAGCCAGGACCCCCACTCCCGCAATCGCGCTCTCGCTTGGGGGTTCCCTTACAATTTATTCAGGACTCGCTCTCCCGTCGCTCTGGAGTCGCGCTATCGCTGGAGATTTGTTTGCAATTTACTGAAGATTGGCCTTGCGTTGGAATCTCTTGCAATTTGCCCAAGCGCCGCGCTCCCGACGCCCAGGCACCCAGGAGTCGCGCCCATTGTGGCCCCATGTGCATGCCCTTCGTGGCCCCGCTGTCGCAATTTTTGTGCCCCCCTCACTGTCCTACGTGGCCCAGTTGCTACCCTGAGTGGCCCCATCGTTGCTTTCTGTGGCCCCGCATTATCTGCACTTCGTGGCCCCCGCTCGTTCGCGCTTTTCGTGGCCCGATACGCATTCCCTTCGTGTCCCCGTTGTCGCCCTTCGTGGCCTACTTCGTGCCCTTCGTGGCCCTGCTATCGTTCTCTCTCGTTCTCGCTTTCGCTCGTCGTCGCCGTCGTCGTCGTCGCCGTCGTCTTCGACGTCGCGTCGTCGTCGTCGTCGTCGTCGTCGTCGTCGTCGTCGTCGTGGTCGGTCCCCTGTCCGTCCCTCTTGGGGTCGGGCCGACGGTCCGCGGCCGCCCCGCCGATCAGCGCTGCCGCTGGCCAGGCCGACGGTCCGCGGCCGCCCCGCCGCTTGCCGGGGTCCGGCCTGCAGGGAAGAAAGGTATACCCCCAAAAGCGGTTCGATCGAAGACGAAGAGGGCGGGTATCGAGGGTTTGGGAAATACGCGTGGACACTCGAGCATGTAAGGGCGAACAGTCTTAAAATTATTGTTGTTGTCGTCGTCGTCGTCGTCGCGTTGAGGTTGTCGTGATAATTGTTATTGTTGTTGTTGCTGTTGTTGTGGTTTTGTTGTTGTTGTAGTTGTTGTTGTTGTTGTTGTTGTTGTTGTTGTTGTGGTTTTTGTTGTTGTTGTTGCTGTTGTTGAACATTATTAATTCTAAAGAATAATTATTGTTGGGACCCCTGGTGCACGGCCCCCCTGCGCCGCCTAGGCCGCAGCTACATTTTCATCATTTTCGTGAGGAAGCCTCAGGTAATTCGATGTGATCAAGATCCGGTTGTTTTGTTCCCCCCCGCTTTCCCTTGCAAAAAACACTATAAAATGACATTTCTTGTTCTAATATAATCAAATTTCAAGAATCCCTTGCAAAAAATAAGGTAAAGTGGACATTCGCGCGCGCAAGACGAAATCCTTCCAAAAGCTTAGTGTTCGGAGCGATTTTAACATAAAAACATCAAAAAACCAATGGTTTTTCAACAAAAAAATGTCAAAATCTCATCCCGCGCGCTCTTGCGGATTCGTAGGAAACCCAACACTTTTTAAACATTTCTGTCAAACGGGCTTTTGCGAGCAACTTTTTCGAACTTCTGCGACAACGGTTGCGCACCTGCCAGGGCCATCATCCCTGTCAAATAATACCATGCGGGACACATTCGTTTTTTTTGCGCGCGCACGCCGAAATCTCCAAAAACCATTGGGTTCTTAAGAATTTTAGCACCGCGCATCATAAAATCACACGAATCGCACCGTAGGTCCTCGAAAAACACCTGCACGACTTTTCAAAATTTCCACCCGCGCGCGCTGTCCGAATCCTAAAACAACCAATGGTTTTCCAACATTTATGTTACATGAGCTCGCGCGAGCTACTTTCGCACGCTCTTGCAACGGGGTTCGCGCGCCTGCCAGGGGCCATAATCCCTTGCGGTTGCGCCATAGGTTGCGCCCTCGGCCGCCGAGAATAAAACGCCCCCCTATTGGTTGCGCACGTACCATCTTGTGTACCATGATCATGTGTGCCATGTACCCTACGGGTCATATGCAACTGATGCCTTTGCGTATTCCCACTTCGGCACAGGAATTTGATTAAAAAATGTGACGAACTCCTCTCTCTCTGTCTCTCTCTCTTTGTCTCTCTCTCTCCCGCTCTCTTCCTCTGTCTCGCCTTCTCTCTCTCAGTGTCTGTACCATGTCTAGCACTGGTAACAAAGGTATTTGTGTATCCCCACATCCGCCCAGGAATTCCACAAATGTGACCAACTATCTTGCGAGTACGTATCATCTCATGTGTGTCGTGCACACTATCAAATGTAACAGAGTTGTGTATTCCCATCATCCCAGGAACTTGACCCAAAAATGTGACCAACTCCGCTCTCTCTGTCTCTCTCTCTGTCTGCTCTCTGTCTCTCTCTCTGTCTCTCTGTATTATGTATTGTATGGCACAATTGCACCATGCTGGGCACATGCGCGCCCCGAATAAGTGACCAAGTTCTGTGGGTGTGTACCCCACGCCAGTGTAGTAGCCACGGTCGTCCGCACGCCACGAAGTGAAGTGTCCCAACGTCATAGGGCGGGAAGCTGGGTTTGGGTGGTCGCGAAGAGTCGTTTGGATATTTGGTAGAGCTTGTAATGCCCCCCCACGAAGTGGGGGTATTGCCTGGTGTCGTATGAAAACCCTGGCACTGGGGAGAACACCACGCGTTCGGGTAAAATGATTGTTGTTGTTGTTGTTGTTGTTGTTGTTGTTTTTGTTGTTGTTGTTGTTGTTGTTGTTGTTGTGGTTGTTGTGGTTGTTATTGTTGTGGTTGTTATTGTTGTTGTGGTTGTTGTTGTTGTGCTTGTGGTTGTGGTTGTTGTAGTGGTTGTTGTTGTGGTTGTTGTTGTGGTTGTGGTTGTGGCTGCTATTGTTGTGGTTGTTGTGGTTGTGGTGGTTGTTGTTGTTGATGCTGTTGAGCTTCCATTTCTAGATGTTTTTTTTGTTTTGTTTTTTTCCAGAGAGAGAGAGAGAGAGAGAGAGAGAGAGAGAGAGAGAGAGAGAGCTGCCCTGCCCTTCAGAGAGAGCTGACGGGAAAAGGGACGAAGAGACACATCTAGGGCAACGAAGCGAGCAAGGGGGTGGCCTTGGAAGGCCTCTTCGGGCCATCCCTGGGTGCCGCGTTGGGGCTTCTGATAGAGGAGGAGGAGGAGGAGGAGGAGGAGGAGGAGGAGGAGGAGGAGGAGGAGGAGGAGGAGGAGGAGGAGGACGAGGACGAGGACGAGGACGAGGAGGACGAGGAGGGGTGAGGACTAGGACGAGGAGGACGAGGACTAGGATGAGGAAGACGCGGACGAGCACTCATGGAACTATCTAGAGTTCTTCTTGCGGCTGCTGTTGCTGCTGGTGCTCTCTGGGAGTTTTTTTGGGCCCTCTTGGAACCCTCTTGGTGACTCTGGAAGGCTTCTTGGGATCGTCTTGGAGGCCATCGATTACAGGATGGGGGGGTCCCCAACTCAGCTCCCCCCTCTGGAGCCGGCAAACCGCTTCTTGGGGCTCTTGGAGCGCTCTTGGAGCGGTCTTGGGGCCATTTGGAGCATCTTGGGAGCCATCTTGAGTCAGCTTGAGCCATCTGAGCCATCTTGGATGTCATCTTGGGCTCTCTGAGGCCGCTCGGTGGCTTGGGAGCCCTGGAGCGCCTCTTCGGGTTATCTTCGAGACTATGGATCAAAGGTGGGAGGGTCCCGATCGAGGCACCCCCTCGGGGAACACGACCCCCCGTAGCAAAAAACGCACGGAGCCGAAGCATGCACGGGGAATGGACGTCCGAGCGATGGCGAGTCGAGCGCCGCCGCCGCCGTCGCCGTCGCCTTCCGTCGCCGCCGTCGCCGTCGCCGTCGCCATTGCCGCCGTCGCCGTCGCCGCCACCGCCGCCGCCGTCCGCCGGGCCAGCCGGCCCGCCGCCAGCTCGCGAGGCCATGGGCACGCCGCTGCCCTGCGTGCAGCCGGGGGGCGCCGGCGCGACGGGGCGGCTCCTGGAGCGTGCGACGGCCTGCGGCATGGCGGAGATCCGGGAGGTCCCCTGGTCAGGAGGAGGAGGAGGAGGAGGAGGAGGAGGAGGAGGAGGAGGAGGAGGAGGAGGAGGAGGAGGAGGAGAGGAGGAGGAGG
>CAUYUJ010018478.1:25000-87279 GCA_963575745.1 Prorocentrum cordatum
GCGGTCTCGTCCCATTCCCTTGGACCGTTTCTTCAGCCCGAGTAGTTTTTGATGGCCCTGGGGGCCCTGCGAGGGTCCCCAGAGGCACACAGCAACTCCTTGCGTGATCTTCTGCGCGAGGCCAGGGGGTCTGGGCTACCCCCCCTCGGCCTCCTTCGCAGGTCAGAGCCCCTGCGTGCGGTGTCTGCCCACACGAGGAGGCCCCGACGCGGCTGTGGCACCGTCGGGTTCTCGCCCCCAGACCCCAGGCCCCCGGGGAAGCGCCGAGCCCGCCGGCCACAAGTTGGGCCGCCCGCGGGTGGGATCCTCCTCCTGCTGCTGCTCCTCGTCAGCCTCTGCCTCCTCCTCCTCCTGTGAAGACAGGAGTCACCTCGGAGTTTCCCGCACACTCGGGAGGTGCCTCCCTCCCTGGACGTGCGATGTCCTGCTTTTTGTTGGTACGCGGTCCCCCGAAGTCCCGACCCTTTTCCCAGGGCCGTCTTTCATCTCGCGTCGTTTTTCCACGGTCCCGGCGCCCAAGAAGGACCTCCAGAGGCCAAACATCGAGAACAATCTCCGTCCTGTTTTTTTGCGACACTTTGGTTCGGTAGCAAATCATGGGAGCCTGGCATGCCCTCTTTATTCCGTCTTTAGCGTCGATTAGCGTCGATCAGCGTCTGGGAGTCGATGAGATAGGGCCGACTTGGCGTCGGTTAGCGTCGATTCAGCGTCGATTAGCGTCGACCAGCGTCGATCCGCGTCGACTCGCAAGAGCCGACAAGATGGCGTGAGCTGCCACCGAGCTTTGCATCTGTGGGGTCCCTCCCCCCCCTCTCAGGGCTGGACCTAAACAGTGTTTTTGGCGATCTCTTGGGCCGTTTTCGTTCCGACTTCGTTCTGTGGCAACGGCGGCCCCTGGACGAGGGACAACGAAAACAAAACGGAGACGGAAAGCACCGTTTAGGTTCAGCCCTGCCCCCTTTCTCTTTCGGTTCGGGGGAAACTACAAACAAAAAAAACACCGTTTCGGTGCGAGGGAAAACGAACACGAAAACGAAAACAAAACGAAAACAACAAACACCGTTTCGGTTCGAGGGAAAGCGAAAACAACATGAAAACAAAACGACAACAAAAACACCCTTTCGGTTCGCCCAGGGAGCCCGCTCCGGCCGGGCCCCCCCGCCCGCTCGCCTCCTCCCCAGGCCTGCGGGCGCGTGGCCGCGGCGGTGGTGGCCGCCTCTGCGCCCGGGCGCCCCTGAGCCGCGGGCGCGGGCGGCGCGCCGTCCCTCGCGGGGGGGGGGGGCCTGGCAGATCGATCCTCAGGGGAGGAAAAGGTGCCTCCTCCTCCTCCTCCTCCTGTTGTTGTTGTTGTTGTTGTTGTTGTTGTTGAACATTATTTATTCTAAAGAATAATTATTGTTGGGACCCCTGGTGCGCGACCCCCTCGCCGCGCCTAGGCCGCAGCTACAATTTCATCATTTTCGTGAGGAAGCCTCAGGTAATACGATGTCATCAAGATCCGGTTGTTTTGTTCCCCCCCGCTGTCCCTTGCAAAAAACACTATAAAATGAAATTTCTTGTTCTAAATAACCAAACTTCAATAACATAACCAAACTCAAGAATCCCCTTGTTTTTTTTTTTTTTTTTTTTTTTTTTTTTTTTTTTTTTTTTTTTTTTTTGCAAAAATAAGGTAAAGTGGACATTCGCGCGCGCAAGACGAAATCCTTCCAAAACCTTAGTGTTCGTAACGATTTCAACATAAAAACATCAAAAAACCAAAGTGTCACAATTTCATCCCGCGCGCTCTTGCGGATTTGCAGGAAACCCAACTTTTTTAAACATTTCTGTCAAACGGGCTTTTGCGATCAACTTCTTCACGTGCTTCGAACTTCTCCAACAACGGTTGCGCACCTGCCAGGGCCATCATCCCTGTCAAATAATACCATGCGGGACACATTCGTTTTTTCTTTCCGTGCGCACGCCGAAATCTTCAAAAACCATTGGGTTTCGTAGGAATTTTAGCACTGCGCAACATAAAATCATTTTTCGCACCGTAGGCCCTTCAAATCGTCGTCGTCGTATACTAAGCTAGTTTCCACAAGATGTTACCACAAGAAGTCATTGAAACCATGCGCCAGTGTAGTAGCCACGGTCGTCCGCATGCCACGAAGTGAAGTGTCCGAACGTCATAGGGCGGGAAGCTGGGTGTGGGTGGTGGCGAAGAGTCGTTTGGAAATGTGGTAGAGCTTGAACCGGCCCCCCCACAAAGTGGGGGTATTGGCGGGCGTCGTATGAAAACCCTGGCACTGGTGAGAACACTGAGCGTTCGGGTAAAATGATTGTTGTTGTTGTTGTTGTTGTTGTTGGTGTTGTTGTTTCTTCCCCCTTTCTGGGCCTCCTGGGAGGCCCTCGTCGCCACCGCTTGCTTGATTGGCCTCGAAGTCCTGGTCAGAACGCAGGCCAGGAGAGGCCCGGGGAGTGGCGGTATCGGCGCCTTTTTTGGTTTCCCCAGATCCGCTTTGATGAAGAAATGGGCCCGAAAGATGGGGTCAGGCTCTGGTCGTGACTTTTCACACTTGCAGTCGAATTCCATTGTGAGCATGGGTAACCTGCCAAAGGGTACCCTTGCATCCTTGCCTTTTCGGTCCATCCTTAAACACTTGCGATGACCAGCCCCACTCGAAAATATTCGACGTCGGTGTCCAAGGAGCTTGCATCCTCCTCGCGCATTATAGAGGACAGCGGGCCTGACTTTCGCGGGCCGAAGCCTGGGCAAGCCGCCTGCGCGTGGACGTGCGCCGGCATGCCTGGCGAGCACCAGTTCTGGGGCGGGCGACGCTGCGGGCGCCGGGTCCCCCTCGGTCCTCCTTCTCTTCCTCTTCCTCCTCCTTCCTCTAGGTCCTCCTCTACCTAACGTCACCCGGACCTCGGTGACACCGAGCCAGGCCCACGCGAAGAGCACGTGACATTTGCATTCCGACGACGCGCTTATTTTTAAACGGCCACATCTCTGATTGAACATTTTGCTGGCGACACCCTTCATGGGTGAGGTTGGCTTTGGCGCAGTGTCGACAGGGGCTGGGTCAGGTCCGGTTTGGGATACGCCAGGTTAAGGGGGGGTGTAGCGCTATTGGTACCTTGTGGTTCCCCCAGCCTGGGCGATCTCGGCTCGGGTCAGGCTCCCAGGCTCCGCGTGTGGATTGCTCCTGAGCCTCGCGGCGGGCCCAGAGATCCGTTTTTCCCCAATCAGAGCTTGCCTCTGTAGGGGTCCTAGCGGATTTATATGGTTGGGTGAGGTATGGCGCCGATTTCGGCGGCATGCCCGGGTGCCCAGGTGCCCGGGTGCCCGGGTTCCCCCCTGTGCCCGGGTGCCCGGGTGCCTGGGTGCTGGGGTGCCCGGGTGCCCGGGTGCCCGGGTGCCCAGGTGCCCTATAGCCCTATAGCCCTATAGCCTTATAGCCTTGTAACCCTATAGCTCTATAGCCCTATAGCCTTATAGCTTTATAGCCCTCCCTATAGCCCTATAGCCCCATTGCCCTACAGCCATATAGCCTATAACCCCATAGCCCTATAACCTTATAGACTTCTAGCCCTATAGCCCCATAGCCCTATAGCCCTATAGCTCTATAGCCCTATAGCCCTATAGCCCTATAACCCTACATCCCGATAGCCCTTTAGCTCTATAGCCTTACAGCCATATAGCCCTATAGTTCTACAGCCCTATAGCCCTACAGCCCAATCGCCCCGTAGCCCTATAGCCCTATAGCCCGATAGCCCTATAGCCCTATCGCCCTACAGCCCGATAGCCCTATGGCCCTTTAGGCCTATAGCCTTGCAGCCCTGAAGCCCTATAGCCCTACAACCCAATCGCCCTATAGTCCTATAGCCCTATATCCCTATACCCCTATAGCCCTATAGCCCTATAGCCCTATAGCCTTATAGCCTCATAGCCCTATAGCCCTATAACCCTATCGCCCTATAGCTCTATATATACCCATAGCCTCATAGCCCTATAGCCCTGTAGTCCTATAGACCTGTAGCCCTATGGTCCTATAGCCCTATAGCCCCATAGCCCTATAGCCCAACAAATATTAGGTTTGTCTTTTTTTTCGCCCGTATCGTTGGTTTCGCACACTGCGCGTTTTCGCCAGGTTTTTGGCCTCAGGATCGTCACATTCCAGGCCTCCCAGATGAGGTCCGAGAAGATGAGGTCGGCGCATCGGGCCGCATCGCCAGTGCATCGGCGACGCGGCTTGATTTGGAGCCCGATTTTCTCCACGCCGACGTCGCCGATGCGTCGCCGACGTCGCCGATGCATTGCCGATGCATGGCTAATTTACGGACAACGTGGCGCGATCCTCCGACCACATCTGCTCTGACCCTCTCTGGGCGGCCTCTACAAATACCGATCCGTCTCGACAAAGGACGCAGCAAGATGGGGTCCAGAGCTCCGCTCGTGATTTGATGTGATGCTGCATCTTTTCTGCAGCGTCGTATCTCATAGGGTGGCGACGTGTGGATCGCGACTGAGGGCCAGCGGTTTCGCGCACCACCTCCCTCCCTGCCCGAGGGCACAGATGCAACAACTCGCTGGCGGGTGCACATGAGTTGTTTTTTTCATTACTTCGATTATCGTTCGTTTCCCTGGGGGGGGGGGGCAGGTAACAGTAACGCTTGGGCGGGGTGGGGTACGTCGGGGAGGGGGGGGGGCTGCTGCGCTCGCCATAGTATGCGAGCGAGCACCAGCATTTTGAGGGGGGGGGGTCCAGGCCACCCACCTACGTACGATCGCTGCCGTGGTAACTGGGGCGCGTCAGGTGGCCAGGGGGCTTGGCCCGGGCAGCGACTGTTACGCGCCACATATTCGCGAACACAGCCTCCAGATGTTCGTGGCGCGCCACCAGCCGCGGCCAGCTCGGAGGCGGGGCCAGGCAGGACCCGCCAGAGCAGTAGGGGTCGTACGCCCGCGCGCATGCCGCGGGCGGCCGCCGCGGTGCGGCGCTGCGCGCGCGGGGCAGGCGCGCGGGCGGGGGCGCGGACCCGGAGCTGTTTGTGGTGCTTCGGCCGGTCCTCCGCCGCCACGTTCCCTGTCCCTGCTCCCTCATCCTGTTTCGTGCTGTTGTTTCGCTTCCCGTCACTCGTCCGCGTCCCCCTCCCGTCCTCCGCCTCCTCCCTTCCTCCGCTTCCTCCCCCCCCCCCACCCTGCCCCGCTCCTTCACTTCAACGTCTCCCCTTCTCTTCGTTTCCTCCTCCCTCCTCGCCAACTCCCCCTTCCCTTCCCTGCTCCCCTCTCCTCCCCTCTTCCTGATATTCCTCCTTCTCTTCTCCTCGTCTCCTCCATTTCTCCATTTCTCTCCATCCCGTTTGTCGGCCCCGCTCACCTCTCCTCCTCCATCCTTCTCCCCTATCCCTCCCCCCTTCTCGCCTCTCTCCCTCCCTCCATCTCTCTCCTTCTCCTTCCCTCCTCAATTTCCTTACAGCTCTTAAGGAATAGGCAGCGCCAGCGCAATTTGCTCTCTCTGACGGCAGCTGCATCTCAGTCGGGCAGCGTGCTCGGAGCAGCATGCCCCGACAGCGCAGGCTGGTAGCATATCCGGCGCGTTCCTCCTCCCTGCCGCCTCTCCTCGGAGGTCCAGAGGTGGCCCTGGCCCAAGGAGCCGGGAGGACCCCCTGGCGCTCGGAGATCCTGCTGGGAGCTCGGGAGGCCACCGTGGCCGCCCTGGGAGAGCTGGGAGGAGGCGAGGCCACCTCTGGCCAGGGCCGCCTCTCGCGTCACTCGGCTCTTGCCCACTTCGTCTTTCCCACCTTCGCCCACTCCCCCGTCCCCCATTAACCCCTTAGCCATCCGTTCCTCCCCTCCTCCCCTCGTCTTCCTCCCCTGCCTCGTCTCCCCTCCCTCCTTGCGGCAAGCGTTGGCGATCGAGCAGGTCCCCGGCCCAACCCGGCGTGCTACGGCGGTGTTCTCTGCGGTCCTCGGAGGCGGAGCGCGAGAGGGGGGGGCCACGCGGCGCGGCAGAGCAGCTTGCCGCGCGCAGCGGCGTGCAGAACGTGCACCCCCCCGTATGGGCTGGAGGGCGATTGTGGGCCGCCGCCAGCTTGAGGGCACGAGCTGGGGTGGATCTCGCACGGACAGCACAGCTCTTGACGCCGCGGGTATCCTCACCGGCCCATGCAGGCACACGGGAGCTGGCATGAGAAGCGAGGAAGAGGCACGCACACATGTGATGGTAAAAACAATGGGGGCAACAAGGGTGAAGGCAAATATCTGTGGGAGTGAGGAGGGGCCCAGGAGGGCCTCTTGGGGCCATCTCTGGGGCCCGCGTGGGGGGTGATGATGATGATGATGATGATGATGATGATGATGATGATGATGATGATGATGATGATGATGATGATGATGATGATGATGATGATGATGATGCTGATGATGATGATGATGATGATGATGATGATGATGATGATGATGATGATGATGATGAGGAGGAGGAGGAGGAGGAGGAGGAGGAGGAAGAGTAGGACGAGGACGAAGAAGAAGAGGAAGATAAGAGGAATATGAATAATGACAATAATAATCATAATAATAACATTATTAATACTACGAATCGTACTAGTAATACTAATCACAATACTAATGGTAAGATCATAAAAAAGAAGAGGAGGAGCAGGAGGAGGAGGAAGAGGATGAGGAGGAGAAGCTGGAGGAGGAGGAGGAGGAGGAGGAGGGATGAGGCAATCTGATGAGGATGATACTTTTCGCTTCTTGGGGGTTCTCAAGGGACTCTAGGGGCTCTTGGGCCCGTCTTGTGGCTCTCTTCGGCCCTCTCAGAGGTATATCGGAGGCTATCTTGAACCATCTTCGGTTATCTTGAGCCTTCTTTGAGGCCGTCTTGGGACATTTGGGTCCCTGTTGCAGGCATTCTGGGCCAAGAATGACCCTCTAACGATCCGCGGGGTCCCGTCCAGTCACCTGGGAGGAAGTATGTGGGAGGGGTAATCTTTCCCTGAGTGGGGGAATAATGGGATTGTGTTGGAAAGGGGGGATGAATCCTGTAATGCCACCTTCGCCCATGAGGGCTGGTGGGATTGGCCGCGCTCACCTGGCCGCGGTCATCCGTAAATCGGGCGAGGTGGTGGCCGGCGCAACTGCCGTGCTTTTCCCTGCACGGCGGCGGCCGTAGCGTTAGGTCGGGCCTTTCCTCCTACAGGCGGATTTGGGACATCACAAAATGCCCCCCAAATATTCAAACATAGTAGAAACATTGTCCCCAGACTATGTTTTGGACTATTTTTGATTCTTCCACCTGTAGAGGGACATGCCCGACCTGACCGAAGCGAGAGGAGGAGAGGGAACGCGCGACGACGGCGTGGCAGGCCACGCCGCAGAAAGCAGCTGCAGGGGGCGTTGGCGACGGCGGCGGCGGCCTTCGCGACGGCGGCGGCGGCCTTCGCGCCTCGCCGTCGGCCGCCCGAGGAAGGGAGGCAGCCGCCTGTGCCCCCCCGTGAGGGCTGCAGGGCAGGCGCGGGGCGACAAGGTGCCGACCTGTACCTCGACCGTGTTGCGAGAGCTCCTCGCCGATGAGTGAGCGGCCTCCCCTGCACGTGAGGGGGGCGGTCTCCCCGTGTGGGGGCGGAGGGCGGCCCGTGTTGCGATGAGGCAGTAAGTATACTCTTCGTGAGGCAGTCCTCTCGCGCGGGTTTCGCTACTCCGTTCTCTATGGCTCCATGCCCCCCCCCTGATGGAGCAGATTTAGGTTGTTTTTGGCTCCTGTTTCAAGCAGGTGGGGGTCTCCCCCCCACAGGACGCACTGCTGCGAGCAGTCGCATTAAACAGGGGTCCGGAGCCAGCCCCCCTCCCTTCTGCCCAATGCCGAAGAGCCGAGAAAGAACACGTTCGCCCGGCTGTGCAGCACCTGGCTCAGACTTCCAGGTTGCTCGTGTCGTGAGATCGTTGCTCAGGGCCGCAGCCTGCCGACGCAGGCCTCCGCCGGTCCAGGCCCGTCCCCCGCGCTCGCTCCCCCGTTTCCGCGGCCGCCCTGCCCGCCTTCTTCTCGCCTCTCCCCAGGCGCGGCCTCAACTCGCCGCTCCGCGCCACTGGGCCGCTCGACCGACCCGCGCGCTCACCGGGCCTGCGGACAGATGGTGCGATCGCTGTCGAAGAAGAACCGACGCCATGAATATAAACATTTGGCGTTCTGCGCGGGTTTCTTGGGTCCGCGTTGGGCCCCCTCCTGGCGGCGCCTCTGGCGCCGCCCCTGGCGCGCTCCGCGCGCTAGGGAGGGGGGTCCAGCGCAGATCCAAGAATTCCGCGCGGAACGCCAAACGTTTAACTATATTTATGCCGCTGTTCGTCCTTCTACATTGTCACTGTACATTGCTCAAGCGAGTCCCAGCCAGGCCACCTCCCGTCGCCTGCATCGCGGCTGCCACAGCCGGCTCCGCCGCAGCCTCGTGCCTCCCCGACCCAGCGCCTCGTGCGCGACGGGTGGCGTGCGCGGCCGCGGAACGAGAAGTCTCGCTGTCGGCGCCGCCTGGTGCTTCGCAGCGTCCCGCGGAGCAGCGGTGAGGTATCCAACGCCGGACCCTACGGTCAGGAACTTTGGCGTAGCGTGTCGTTCCGCCGGTTCTGGTCCACCGCGCTTCGGCACGACACGATATCCACGCCCCGGTCACCAAGCGGCGAAGTCCCTGTTTCTTCCAGTCTTTCGCCCCGCGAGGCAGATCGACGCTCTTTCAGCTCGCAGGGCGTAGCGTGTCGCTGGGGCCGCCGCCGCAAGACGCTGAGCACAAGTTCCCGACCGCGTCCATTTCCACGTCTCAAGCAATGGCGAAGCGTCCCGGCTTGCCTATAGGCCGACCCAAACATGTTGTAATTCCTCTTTTTGGTCAGCGCGAAAGTTTCTTTGAATATATACATGACCCTCTTTATTTATTTATATATATATATATAAATGAAAAACAAACACATCGGGTTTTTATTATACGAACGGTTTTTGGTTCCTGTAGCAGTTTTTTTTGGATTCGGAAGAAATTTCGTGGTAGGCCTTTAACAATGCCGGGACGGCCGGTCCCTGCTCAAACCTCGGAGTCGTGCTCCAGGATTTCGCAGGCCTCTCGAGCAGTGGTTGCTGTGTGACGGCCCCTGAGGGCGGGAAGGTTCATCGCGCTCCCTGTTCGCAGGGATCCAGATTGCAGGGCCCCGGCAGTTGTGGATGCGGATGCCCCACAGCCGTCCCAGCTGCGCCTCGTACCCGCGAGCGCTGCTGTCCCCGTCGTCCGCGCGGGCCCGCGCTGTCCCCCACAACTCGGGAGGGCAAAAACACACGGACAAAAATAAAAGGCGACCCCCACGACAAGATTGGAACATGTGGAACTGGAAGGGGTGGAAGACGAACACACCCAGAACAAATGGCAACACATGGGGAATCTTGGGACCAGTGTCCATTTGTTTGTGTGTCCCAGGGCCACTTTCGCAGCACCGGCGCGCGCGGCCGCGCCACGCCCGCAGTCAGTCGGCCATTTCTTGCCAGAGGCTCCCTGGGTTCAGTCGGGCTTGTCCCTCTACAGGAGGAATATTCAAACATAGCCAAAACATAGTTCCCAACCATCCTGTGGTGTTGGGCCTTCGTTTTGAAGAGACGGTGCCCCGCGTTCCTCTCCTCTCCTCCTCCCTTCCTCCCTCCCCCTCCTCCCCCTCCTCACTCCTTCCTGCGATTCACCGATTCAGTACAGCGCTTCGTGGCCCCATATGGAACCCCACCGAAAGTCCCAGTGCTACCGTCCGCATGCGTCCCCCCCCCCACCCAGTACAGCGTTTCGTGGCCCTCCTCCCCCTCCTCCCTGCGTTTGACCCACCCAATACAGCGTTTCGTGGCCCACAGGGAACCCCACAGAAGGTCCCAGTGCTACCGTCCGCACGCGTCCCGAAACACCCAATACAGCGTTTCGTGGCCCCATAGGGGGCCCCACCGAAGGTCCCAGTGCTACCGTCCGCATGCGTCCCCCCCACCGAGTACAGCGTTTCGTGGCCCCATAGGGAACCCCACAGAAGGTCCCAGTGCTACCGTCCGCATGCGTCCCTCCCAGCCAGTACAGCGCTTCGTGGCCCCATAGGGAACCCCACCAAAGATCCCAGTGCTACCGTCCGCATGCGTCCCCCCCCCACCCAGTACAACGTTTCGTGGCCCTCCTCCCCCTCCTCCCTGCGTTTGACCCACCCACTACAGCGCTTCGTGGCCCCATAGGGAGCCCCACCGAAGGTCCCAGTGCTACCGTCCGCACGCGTCCCGAAACACCCAATACAGCGTTTCGTGGCCCCATAGGGGGCCCCACCGAAGGTCCCAGTGCTACCGTTCGCATGCGTCCCGCGCACCCAGTGCAGCGTTTCGTGGCCCCATAGGGAGCTCCATCGAAGCCCCCACTGGGACCGTCCGCATGCGTCCCGGATCACCCGACTTGGCATTTTCAGCACCCAGTACAGCGCTTCGTGGCGGGAGCTCCACCGAAGGCCCCAGTGCCACCGTCCGCATGCGCCCTGGAAGCTGAATTTCGCATTTTCACCCACCCAGTACAGCGTTTCGTGGCCCCATAGAGAGCCCCACCGAAACCCCCAGTGGGACCGCCCGCATGCGCCCCACACACCCAATTTGGCATTTTCATGCACCCAGGACAGCGTTCCCCCCCACCCAGTGCAGCGCTTCGTGGCCCAATTGGGAGCTTCACCGAAGAAGATATTCACAATTGCGGTACCCACAAATGCAAATGGTTGGGTTTTTCGCCAGGATAATTCCCAACCGTCCTGAGGTGTTGAGTCTTCGTTTTGAAGAGACGGTCCCCGCGTCTCCTCCCTCCTCCTTCCCCCCCCTCCTCCTTCCTTCCTGCGTTTCACCCACCCATTGCAGCGCTTCGTAGCCCCATAGGGAGCTCCACCGAAGGTCCTAGTGGCGCAGCCCGCATGCGTCACGCACACCCATTCCGGCACACCCTTCACACGCTTCGTGACCAATTTCGGCACACCATTCACACGAATCGTGGCCCCATAGGGAGCTCCACCGAATGCCCCAGCCACCGCCCGCATGCGTCCACCTCAGTCATTTCGGCACACCCCTCACGTTTCGCGGCCCCACAGGGAGCTCCATTGAATACGGTATTTGCAATTGCAGTTCGCACAGCTGCATATGGTTGGATCCTTCGCCAGGCCAATTCCCAACCATCCTGTGGTGTTGGGTCCTCACACGTTTCGTGGCCCTATAGGGAGCTCCACCTAAGGCCCCAGTGGCGCAGCTCGCATGGCGCCGCCGCCCCACTGCGGCACACCCCTCACACGTTTCGTGGCCCTACAGGGAGCTCCTCCTAGGGTCGCAGTGGCGCAGCTCGCATGGCGTCGCCGCCCCATTTCGGCACACCCTCACACGTTTCGTGGCCCTATAGGGAGCTCCACCTAAGGCCCCAGTGGCGCAGCTCGCATGGCGCGCCGCCGCCCTATTTCGGCACACCTCTCACACGTTTCGTGGCCCTATGGGGAGCTCCACGTAAGGTCCCAGTGGCGCAGCTCGCATGGCGCCGCCGCCCTCTTTTGGCACACCCGTCACACGTGTCGTGACCCCACAGGGAACTCCACCTAAGGTCCCACTGGCGCAGCTCGCATGGCCCCGCCGCCCCAAATTGGCACCCTCACACGTGTCGTGACCCCACAGGGAACCCCACCGAAGGTCCCAGTGGCGCAGCTCGCATGGCGCCGCCGCCCTCTTTTGGCACACCCCTCACACGTTTTGTGGCCCCGCAGGGATCTCCACCTAAGGTCCCAGTGGCGCAGCTCGCATGGCGCCGCCGCCCTCTTTTGGCACATCCTTCACACGTGTCGTGACCCCACAGGGAGCTCCACCTAAGGTCGCAGTGGCGCAGTTCGCATGGTGACCAGCGCGCGTCGCGGGAATCCGCGCTGCGCTCTGCCCAGAGCCTCGCTCGCCCCCGTCGTCGCTGTGCCCAGCGTCCGCAGCCTTGCCCGCTATCAGCCAGGCAGCTAGCTCTCTCTGCTCCGCGCAGCGGGCGCCCCGCGCGCGTCGCCGGGACCCCTCCGGGGCGACCAACGCGCGTCGCGGGGACTCCGTGCGGCGCCGCGCCCGCAGCTTTGGACACGAGTGGGCGCGATCCTCGTGAGGAGCGTACCTTCGCATGCATGCAAATATATTCACTCGCGCGCAGACTCATTCACACTCAGACTCACTCGCGCTCAGACTCACCCGCGCTCAGTCTCTCGTAGTTCGACTTGTCGTCTTCGTTCGTGTTGTGTACCCCGCCACGCAATTCGGCGCAACCCTTATGCGGTTCGTGGCCCCAGAGGGAGCGCCACCGAAGAAGATACTCACAATTGCGGTACTCCCAACTGCATATGGTTGGTTCCTTCGCCAGGCTATTTTTTTTGGTGGCCCCGTGGGTGCCCGAAGTGAAGGGGTGCCCGGCGGAGCGGCCGCGGCCACGGCCCTGCGCTGCGTCGCAGCGTTTTTTTCTGCAGCGCGGCCAGCTTTCGCGCGGGACCTCTTCACATTTGTTTCATGCATCGCGCTCTTGCGTTTTCCCAACCATCCTGTGGTGTTGGTTGGGTCTCCGTTTTGAAGACACGGTCCCCGCGTTTCTCCCTCCTTCCTCCCCTTTCCCTCCCCCTCCTCTCTCCCCCCTTCCTCCCTGCGTTTCACCCACCCAGTGCAGCGCTTCGTGGCTTTATAGGGAACTCCACCGACGTCACCAGTGGGACCGTCCGCGTGCGTCCCGGAAATAATTTGGCACAGTCCTCGCACGTTTCGTGGCCCCGTAGGAAGCTCCACCGAAGGCCGCAGTGGGACCGCCCGCATGCGTCCTGAAAACCCAAAGTGGCAATCCACTGCAGCGTTTCGTGTGGCCCCATAGGGAACTCCACCGAGGCCCCCAGTGGGACCGGCCGCGTGCGTCCCGACACACCCAATTTGGCATTTTCGCCCACTCAGTACAGCGCTTCGTGGTCCCATAGGGAGCTCCACCGAAGGCCCCAGGGCCACCGTCCGCATGCGTCCCGAAAGCCCAATGAGGCATTTTCACCAACCCACTACAGCGCTTCGTGGCCCCATGAGGGAACCCCACCGAAGCTCCCAGTGGGACCGTCCGCGCGCGCCCCGAAACATCCAGTTTGGCATTTTCACTTTCCCAAAACAGCGCTTCGTGGCCCGATAGGGAGCTCCACCGAACCCCTAGTGGGACCGCCCGCGTGCGTCTCGGAAACGCAACGTGGCATTTCTACTCGCCCCGTGCAGCGCTTCGTGGCCCCATAGGGAGCTCCACCGAAACCCCTAGTGGGACCGCCCGCACGCGTCCCGAAACAACCAATTTGGCATTTTCACCAACAGTACAGCGTGTCGTGGCCCCAGAAAGGGGAGCTCCACCGAAGCCCCCAGTGGGACCGTCCGCATGCGTCCCGAAACACCCGGTTTGGCATTTTCACCTACCCAGTACAGCGCTTCGTGGCCCCATAGGGAACTCCACCGAAACGTCCAGTGGGACCGCCCGCATGCGTCCCACACTCCCAATTTGCCACTTTCGCCCACCCAGTACAGCGTTTCGTGGCCCCATAAGGAGCTTCACCAACAACAACCAGTGGGACCGCCCGCATGCGTCCCACGCGCCCAATTTGGAATTTTCCACCAACCCAGTACAACGTTTCGTGGCCCCATAGGGGGCTCCACCACCCCCCCCGGTGGATTCGCCCGCATGCGTCCCACACACCCAACTTGGCATTTTCGCCCACCCACTGCAGCGTTTTGTGGCCCCATAGGGGAACTCCACCGACGGCGCCAGTGCTACCGCCCGCATGCGTCCCCACACCCAGTATATCGTTTTGCGGCCCCGTAGGGAGCTCCACCGAAGCGCCCGGTGGGACCGTCCGCGTGCGTTCCCCCCACTCAGTACAACGCTTCGTGGCCCCATAGGGAGCTCCACCGAATGCCCCAGTGCTACCGTCCGCATGCGGCCCCCCCACCTAGTACAGCGTTTCGTGGCCCCATACGGAGCTCCACCGATGGCCCCAGTGCTACCGCCCGCATGCGTTCCCCCCACTCAGTGCAGCGCTTTGTGGCCCCACAGGGGGCTTCACCGAAGAACATATTCACAATTGCGGTACCCACAACTGCATATGGTTGGGTCCTTCGCCAGGATTTGTTTTGGGCTTTCTTAGTTTCTTGAGATGCCGCGCTCCCAACACTCAGGGATCATGCTGGCAATTTGGATTCCCTCACGATTATCTTTGGAGTCGCGCTATCGCTCGAGACTTCGAGTTCTGACGCTTCAGCGACCCTGTCGCTCGATCCGACCGTCTGTGCCAGGCCGCCCGACCCGCCCGTGTGATTCTGTTACTTGTTCTCCTGCTCCTGATCCTCCTGCTCATTTCGGTCATGCTTCATCCGTCTCTCTCCCTGTTGTGCCTTCTCTCCTCCCTTCCCTTGTTTGAGGGGCTGTGCCAACTGCCCGTGGCAGGTAATGAAGATTCTATAGGCTTACGCCACATCCGCCGACCCCTCTATAAACTACTGCGCCTACAGGACTGCATTTCGAAGGGTCGTGGGGGCCGTTTTGGGGCTTCTTTTGGGCCTCTCGGGGGCTCCTTGGGGCCTCTTGGGTGCCTCATGGGGGCCTCTTGGGGCCGCTTGGGGGCCTCTTGGGTCCTTCGGAGAGCTTCGTTGGGCGGAGCGCTGGAATTCGCGGTTCGTGGTCCCTCTCTTGGGCTTTTCTTGGGGCCGTCTTGGAGCTTTCTTCGGCCGTCCAGGGCGCCTCTTGGGCCACGTTGGAGTTCTTCTGGGTTGTCTCTGGGGCCTCCTGGGCGCCTCGTGGGCCGTCTTGGGGTGGTCCTGGGGGCCTCGTGGGGGGCCTCGTGGGCGGATCTCAACGCCGTGAAGGCTAACAAGTTGGATGTGCTGACAATGCACGTTTTCCGGATGGAGTTTCAAGATTTTGGTTTCTTGGGGGCTTCTTGGGAGGCCTCTTAGGGCGACGAGATCTATGCATATCCACTGCTCCTGGCCAGGCCCATCCTGGGCCCAGGAGCTGTATAGATGCCTCCCTGGCCAGGCCAGGAGGGGTGTCTTGGCGGCCTCTTGGGCCGTTTTGAGTTCATCTTGGGCGTCTTGGAACGGCCTTTCGGCGACTCTGGGTTCTCGTGGACCGTCTTGGTGGCTTCTTGGGAGGCGTCAAGTGCTGCCGTGCAGCTCAAGAGCGAGCCCAGGGAGCCCAGACCGCCCCGGGTGAGTTCGGTCCGGCGCCACCCTCGGCCGGGGAGGGTGGTCAAAATCCTGGTTTGGGGTCCCTGGGGGGGGGGATACTTGGGGGGGGGGGGGAACAATCTCACACGCCTGAAGGGCTCGGCGGATCTACCCCCAAGGGAGTATAACCGAAGACAAGCAGAGCGGGTATCAAGGGCTTGGCCCGAACTACAACAACCACGGCTCCCGCCAGATACTTCTTCACAATTTGCTCCAGCATCGCGCTTTCGCGCGGGACGCCCTCACAATTTATGCAGGAATCGCGCTCCCGCGTGGGAATTCCTCGCAATTCATTCAGACGCCGCGCCCTCGACACTCAGGAATCACGCTCTCTCTGTGGCCTTTCTCATGATTTCCCTGGGAATCGGAATTCATGCAGGGTTCACGCTTCAGCAACCCGCCTGCTCGACCTGGCCGTTGGGGTCTACCCGCCCGATCAGCCCGTCTGGTTTTGCCACGTGTTGCATGCTCCTAGCCCCGCTCCTGCTGATCTCTCCTGTGCTCCATCCTTCTCTCTCTGCCCCTTCCATCCGTCCTCTCTTCCCTTGTTTTAGGGGCTGCACCAGTTACAAGTGGCAGGTCAGGAGTATACATCCCCAAGGGATTGCGATCGAAGACGAAGAGGGTGGGTATGTAGGGTTTGTGACACTCATACATGTTGAATGGCACGCGAACAGGTAAGAGCGGCCAGTCTGATGATGATGATTGTTGTTGTCGCTGTTGTTGTTTTTGTTGTCTATATCTCTGTGTGGTCTTTATCTCTAACACTCTTTCCCTCCCTACCTGTCCATCCTCCCGTTGTCTCGTTGGATAATGGAGCGTTCGCTCTCGGAGTTCTTCAGAAAAGGGATCCATGCTTGGTCCCTGTCGTAGAACTAGATCAGCCACGGTCCTGTGACTGAGCAGCAGGCGCGACGTGAGTTGTGTGATCCCTGCTGCGTGTTCACCTCGACATTTGGACCTTTCGGCTTCGTTTCACAATCTTAGTGTGAGCGCGGTGTCAGTCGCAGTTCCGGCATATGTGCGCTTCGTGGAAAAGTTGCATTTGCGTTCTGCCTGTCGTGCAGAGTATGCAACGAGCTTTCCTTCTCAGTTGTCATCGGTGTCATTGATCACCTCCGTCAATCGTTATCAGCTTGCACACTGAAGTGTGTGCTCAGGCAGCTTCCAGTCTCATGCTGACGCTTTGTATGGACAAGTATAAAGCAAAATCTTGTGATGATCGGGGCCTTGATCGTGAGTCGATCAAAGGTGGAGGCACCTGTCAATCGATTGGAGGAATCAGTACAAACAGGTCATCGCGGTAGCGCAGCTCAGTTTTTTTGCTTCGATTCTGTTTTTTTGCTTTTTCAGTTTTGCCAAGTGCAGCCAAGCTGTCGATCGCTTCGCCTCAGGTGGCGCAGACGAACTCACCTTAGTTTGGCGCATCATCGCTTGAGTGACCAGCGTAGCATAACTTATTCCCCAGTCAGTGCTTGCACTGTCAGGATCCTAGAGGATTCTGAAAGATTTGGGTTCCCAGGTTCCCGGTTCTGGATTTCGGGTTCCCGTTTCTAGGTTCTGGTTTGGTTTCGGTGGGCGGCTGGGATCCCTGGTTCCGGTTTCTGGTGACAGGGTTCCCAGCAGTGTAAAAGGTTGTTCGGGCTCCTGGGTTCCCGGCATTTGGTTCCGGGTCTTTGTAAGATGCCGATGCAGAGACATGCATGCATATTCCCAGGCATGCGTTCATTGTAAGTAGACATTCCCCAATCAGTGCTTGCACTGAAGGGGTCCTTTCGGGCCGTGTTGGGGCTCTCTTATGCCATTTTGCGGCTATCTTCGCCTTGTAGAGGGTCTGTTCGGGCCGTCGCGGGGCTATCTTGAAGCCGTTAGGGCCGTCTAGGGGCCCTCTCACGCCATCTATATCGGAAGCCTTTTGGGCCGTTTCAGCCGACGGATGCCCGAAAAGACGACAACGCCACAACCACTTTAAACGGGAGGGGAATCAGTGCTTTTGGCCTCTTCGGGCTTTCAGGCGTAACTGCGGCCAGGCAAAGTGCCCTCCAGATTGTCAAGCCATCCGCTGATTTTGTTCATTGGTATAGTCTATTACTCCCCAGAGAGTGCTTGCACTGAGGGGCTGTCTTCTGTTCTGAAGGTATGGGCCTGACGGCCAGTTTGGCGGCTATGTGGCCGCCGGCGCCGCCCCGTCGCCGCCTCGTCGCCGCCTACCCGCTAGTCTGGCGGCTATGCTGTCGACGACGTCGACCCCTCGCCGCCTAAAATGTACAACGTAGACTCTTTTTTCTAGAAAGAGACTAGATTCTCCCCCCCCGGCTTTCTCGGTACACCTTTTCGGGTTGCAATTAAGATATGATTCTGCCCCATCGTCCATCTTAAATATGAACTACTACCATCCCAGCCCAGCCAGGTTCGGCCCCTACCGCCATCCTCTGCAAAAAACATTCAGCGCACACTTATTTGTCAAACATTATCAGTTTTCATGACTTCCTTTCCACAAGTATGGCGAAGTGCGCACGCGCGCGTCGTCGCGCGTGCATGCCGAAATCAAACATTTTCGGCTTCGTAGCGATTTCAAAACCAGAAGCCCCCAAAGCATTAAAACAATACATGGATTTCGCAACATCAGTTTTCAAAAAGAGCTTGTGCGCGCGCTCTTGCGAATCCTTGAGGAAACCATCGGTTTCTCAACATTTTTCAGCGGATTCTGCCAAGCAGGCCTCTGGCGCCGCAGGCCGACATCATTCGCACGCCCGTGCGCGCGTGCTGGGGGTGTGGGGGGCTCGATCCGCGTCAAAACCATGCAGGCCACTCGCGCGTCGGCCGCGCGCGCATGTCGAACTCTTTTCAAAGCTTTCGCCACCGACGCGAGGACGCCGTCATCGTCGTCGGCGTGATCAGCATCGGCGCCCGCAGTGGCCGCGCCTTCGTCGGTGCGGATATCGTCACCAGCATCGCCACTATCATCATCGTGTTTACCGTTGTGGGCGTTGCCATGGTACCGCGCCCGCCCAAATCGCCAACTCGCAATGAAGTGCCCGCTGGGATGCGCCCAGCGGTCAGCGCCAACGTGGCCGCGTCGGTGGCGTCAAACTGGCTGGCCGCTGCGCGCGCGTGTGCTAGGGTTGACGCGGCCGCAGAGATGCACCAGCCAACGCCAAGCATGCATCGCAATCGCCACCGCATGGGTTTTGCAAACCATGTTGCGGGTGGGTGGGTGGGATGTTTGCAAGAGCGTGGGATGTGTCAATTCGTTTGTTTATCAATTGCACCGCATTTGTTGCACCACACACATTTCTATATTTATTATTTATTATTATTATTAGTATTATTATTATTGTTATTATTATTATTAGTTTTTTTTTTTTTATATATATATATATATATTGCACCACGTATATTGCATCACACATATTGCACCACGTATATTGAACCAGTCAATTGCGCCGCGTAGGGTGCACCACATAGATAGCGCAGCGTATAATGCATCCCCTTGATTGCACCGCGTCGATTGCACCGCACACATTGTGCACCACATCTTGCACCACGTAGTTTGCACCGCATATATTGCCCCCCCACATAGAGTGCATAACAGAAATTGCACAACGTATGTGGCACCGCATAGTTTATTCTACATGGGTTGCACACCATGTACTGCTAGAAGCAAGCGGTTTGGGGTCCACGGAGGGGGGTGCGCAAGGGGTGTGCGCAGGGGGCGGCGGAAGGGCTTGTAGGTTTTAAGATTGGAGAGGCCTGACGGCCGGTGCCGCCGACCCTGATCGAAGGGGCTAGGAGGGGGAGGCGGAAGCGAAAGAGGAGGAGGAGGAGGAGGAAGAGGAGGAGGAAAAGGAGGAGCGGGAGGATTTGCAGGAGAAGAAAAGGAGGTGGCGGGGGAGGAGGGGGAGGTGGACGAGGGAGGAGGAGGAGAGGGGTAGAGTAGAGTGGACGAGGAGGTGGCGGAGGAGGAGGAGGAGGAGGAGGAGGA
Source organism: Prorocentrum cordatum (assembly GCA_963575745.1). Lineage (NCBI taxonomy): Eukaryota > Dinophyceae > Prorocentrales > Prorocentraceae > Prorocentrum > Prorocentrum cordatum. The sequence goes on from CAUYUJ010018478.1 coordinate 44,246, forward strand.
GGAGGAGGAGGGAGGAGGAGCAGAGGAGGAGGAGGAGGGGAGGAGGAGAGGAGGAGGAGGTTAGGAGGAGGAGGAGGAGGAGTGAGGAGGAGGAGGAGGAGAGGAGGAGGAGGAGGAGGAGGAGGAGGAGGAGGAGGAGGGGCGGAGGAGGATGAGAGGGGTAGGGGGAGGGGAGGAGGAGGAGGAGAAGAGGAAGGAGGAGAGGAAGAGGAGGAGGAGGAGGAGGAGAGGAGGAGGAGGAGGAGGGAGGAGGAGGAGGAGAGGAGGCGGCGGAGAGGAGGAGGAGATGAGGGGAGGAGGGAGGAGGAAGGAGGAGGAGGAGGATGAGGAGGAGGAGGCGGAGAGGAGGAGGCGGAGAGGAGAGGAGGAGGCGGAGAGGAGAGGAGGCGGAGGAGGAGGAGGAGGAGGAGGAGGAGGAGGAGGAGGAGGAGGAGGAGGAGGAGGAGGAGGAGGAGGAGGAGGAGGGAGGAGGAGGAGAAAGAGAAAGAGGAGGGAGGTGAGGAGGAAGGCTGCCGGGGGAGTCGGATCTGGGAGGGGGGGCCCCCGGGTCCCCCCCGGGACCCCCCTGGCCCCCCCCGGGTCCGCCCCCCCCCCCCCCCCGCACCGGGGAAGGGAAAAGGGAAGGGGCTTCTCTTCGAAGTATTGACGAAGTTCAATCAATTTCTTGGCACGGCATGTGCAAGGAAGATGACTCTGCTGACGGAGAGCGGGAGATCGGTGAGTGGAAGCTGGATGCGGCTAGAGAAAGTCGAGCAGGAAAGAAAGTACGACGCGATCGGAAAAGCCCCGCACACACGCCGACAGGGTCGGCAGGGGGCGGCGGAAGGGCTTTTAGGTTTTAAGATTTTGTAGACCATTTGTTTTTTGTGTCCACCAGCCCCACTCGAAGCCTGTTGGACGTGCCCCATCCGCCCGAGAGACATGACATACGTAATTCAACGCGTCGACGACGATGGCTCAGCGCGAATTGACGTCCGCAGCGTTTGTGCAACGCTTCGATGGCCGCTGCAGTGGCGGTGCGGTGCAATGCCTAGGTGACAAGAGGTTTGCCCTCCGCGGCTGATTGCCGACGCCTTCGCGATGCGTCGCGCGGCTTGGCACGTCGCGTGGGGCTGGGCTTCCCGATGTCTGTCCCCGCTGATGGCGCGCCCCCGACCGCGGCCCCAGTCGCGAAGAGCTCTCGGCGACGACAGGGGGCTGCTCACTGGAAAGACGGCGCGGGCTCAGGCTCGCAGTGCCTGGGCAGCGCTCCGGAGGCCGATGCGGCGGGGATGCGGCGCGGGAGTGCGAGGCGAACGTTGGTGGCGCCGTCGGGCGGCCGCGCGACGGGGCGACCGTGGCCGCGCGGGAACCCAGAGCGCCATGTCCAGCCTCCACGTGGCAGCCTTTGGGGAAGGGCGCGGGCGTTGTTCTTGACCCGCAAGGGTCCAGGTCGCGCCCGTACGATTCGTGAGGTGCATTACCGCTGATGCGCAGTAGCGGCCTGCGAGTCGAGAAGGAAGCTCGCTGCGCTGTTAAACTTATCGAGATACTAGATGCGGGAGCGCCTGAGGAGGCCTCAAGGCGCCCGGAGGCGCTCGGGAACGCCTGGAAAGCGTTTTGGGGCGCGTGAGAGTCTGGCGACCCCCCCCACGAGTTCGGGGGCGCATGGGAACGCCTGGGGAATGCACGAAACGCTTGAAACAGCCTGCAAATGCCTGGGGAACGTCAGGGAACGTTTGGAGGCGTTTGGCAGCGCCCAGGAGCGCTTGGGTAGCGCCAGGGAGTGCTTGGAACGCCTGGGGGGCGCTTGGGGATGCTGCGGGGCGCGCGGGGGAACTTTGGGGGCGCGTGGAACGCTTCGGAACGCCTCGGGGGCGCCGTGGAACGCCTGGGGACGCCTCGGGGCGCACACGGGCGCTGGGGAGCGCTTGGGGTGCGCTCGCGAGCGCGCGAGTGTCTTGGGTGCCCTGGGTGAGCCAGGGAACGCGTGAAAGTCCGTCGAAACCTCTCAAGATACTCGGGGGCGCCTGGGATGGGAACGCCTGGGGGGCACGTGGGAACGCCTGGAACAGCCTGCGGGTGCTTGGGGAGCGTCTGTTAGCGGTTGGAGGCGCTTGGCAGCGTTTGCGAGCGCCTGGTGGGCGCCAGGGAACGCCAGGGGACGCCTTGAGGCGCTGCTCGGGTGCGCTTGGAAGCGCGTGAGGGTCTTGGGCGTCCTGGGTGAGCATGAGTCTTAGGCGCCTCCCCCAGGGGTTGGGGAGCTCCTGGGGACGCCTGGGGGGGAGCCTGGAACGCCTGGGGCGCAGGGACCGCCTGGGGACGCTTGGAAGCGCTTGGGAGGGCCTGGGGAGCGCTTTGGAGGCATTTTTGTTGGGACTCGCATGACTTGCAAAGGAACCTGCGTGCGCAATGTGTTTTTCACTGCAAAGGATGCTGGCCGCATGTGCAGAAGACCACTCCTCGGCACGGCCAAAGCAGGTGCAGGAGGGGCGGGCGGCCGAGGAGAGCTTCAGGCTTTCAGTCACAGGAGGCTGTTGGTTCTTACGTGCCAGGAACTGGGTTTCACGTTCAAGGCGGTGCCCAGACACAGGCCTGCATCCAGCGACAGCCGTGCATCCGGGCAACCACGCGGGCGGTTGCCCCGTTCTGAAAGAAGGATGCGCGTAGCACCAGACCGTACGAGACGCTTGTTGAACACCACCAACCCTCCATCGGTGTAACTGTTGGAAGCCTGTGCAACGAATGTGCGCAGCGCTGACGCGGAAACCAATTTCGAACACCACCGGCTCTGCATCCGTGTTACAGTGAACGGTTTGAATAAGGAGCACATGCTTTTCAACATGGGTTCGGCCGTTCCTTAGGTTTGCATGCGTTACTTATCTTTCCTTATGCACTATGTATTTGTTTTCGTTTCTTATGCGTTGGCTTCGTTCTTTATTCATCGTTCCTTAGGTCAGGCCGATGACTTTACCGTTGGACGTTTTACGTTACATGGCCGTGGGGATTGTAAGGGGAGGTCCTTCTGCGAAACGCCCCAGCGCGGCCGTCGGGCACATCTGGTGGTGCGGCGGGGAGGAGTTATGTAGAAGGAGCAGGGATGGAGATCATGGGAGGAGGAGGAGGAGGAGGAGGAAGACGAGGAGGAGGAGGAGGAAGAGGAGGAGGAGGAGGAGGAGGAAAAGGAGGAGGAGGGAGACGAGGAGGAGGAGGAGGAGCATGAGGAGCAGGACCAGGAGGAGGAGGAGGAGGAGGAGGAGGAGGAGGAGGAGGAGGAAGGGGAAGGAGCAGGAGCAGGAGGAGGAGGCGGAGGAGGAGGAGGAGGAGGAGGAGGAGGAGGAACAAGGGAAAGGAACTCAGGGCGACTGGCCGCGTCGCCTCGTCCTCCTTCTCGGCCTCCTCGCTTCCGCCTTGAGCAGTTTACAAGGCATGATTCCTTGGGCGTTTTCCCTTTTGCAGAGCAGCGGTCGGCGGATCGCAGACGGCTAATTCATTCATCCTCCCTCCTGTGCAAATCTTTCTCTTCTCGTGAGCCTCGAGTGGCCGCCCTCGCCGAGAAAACCCGCCTCAATGAGGGAGCCGCCGAACGTTAGGACTCCATTCAGGCGTGGCGGGGTCACCGAGAGCTGTGGGTCAGTCCGACGCGCAGGCGCCCAGAGCCGCTTTCGTGCGACTGCTTGTGCGCCATCCTCCTCTTGTCGTCGTCGAGGCCGTGAGCCTGAGCTGTGCCGCTTGAACATCTACATGGTCTGGGTGCTTTGTCCGTTCCGCGGCCGCTTCCGTCTCTATTCTTGCCGTTCCTCAGCCTTTGCCGCAATTAGCCACGGACGCGTCCCGCCGTTAACCCGACCGCTTGTTGGACCCAACCCGCCGCAGACCAAACAGTTTACGCGCCATCCTCATCAGAGCTCATCTAGCTTAAGATGCAACTCCTGGGAGGTCACATTCTGTTTTTGCCCTGGTCCGAAATCCGGCTTAATCCCGCTTAATCCCGCTTAATCCCGCTTAATCCGGCTGAGTCCCGCTTAATCCGAGGCCCATTCCGGCGTAACAGCTCCCAAATGGGTCTTAATCCTCCTTAATCTTTCCGACGCACACCTCCCAGCAGTTGCCTCCTAGTATAGCCTATGGCCATGGCTCACCGCTGCCCCTGCTTGGTGAGCGCGCTCCCCTGCCACTGCTCGGGCCCCCCCCCCGACCCAGAAGCACAGTCCCCCCCGGCCGCCGCCGTGCCGGATAGGAGCCTTGTGCAGTGCAGAGAGCACGCCGGGGCGAGCACGCAGTGGCGAAGCGTCTTGGCTCGCCAAAAGCCCTGCCAGACAATGTTCTAAGAACCTTTTGAGGTTCCAACGAAATGTTCTTAGATCATTTCTGGCGGAGTCTGTCTTGTGTTTCCACATCGGGTTTACGTTCTAAGAGCATTTCGTGGTAGGACTATAGGAATGCCAGGACGGTCGGGCCCTGCTCAAGGGCGAGCACCGGCTCATGTGCGCGTACCTCGCTGCCGTCTTGCAGCGGGGGTCACAAAACAATCCTCTCTGCGCGGGTCCACCATGCCTGTCCAGAGCCAGTGCACATTGATTCAGGAGGAGGAGGAGGATAAGGAGGAGGAGGAGGAGGAGGAGGAGGAGGAGGAGGTGGAGGTGGAGGTGGAGGTCGGAGGAGGGCGCAGGAGGAGGCGCAGGAAAACGAGGAGGAGGAGGCGGAGGAGGAGGAGGAGGGCGGAGGAGGAGGGCGGAGGAGGAGGAGGGGAGGAGGGCGGACGAGGAGGAGGAGGCGGCGGAGGAGGCAGAGGAGGCGGAGGATGCGGAGGAGGCGGAGGACGAGGAGGAGGATGAGGAGGACGAGGAGGAAAAATAATAAGAAGACGAAGAAGAGGAAGGGGAATCAGAGGAAAATTAATAATACTAGTAATGCTACTACTACTACTACTACCACTACTACTACTACTGCTACTACTACTACTACTACCACTACTACTACTACTACTACTACTACTACTACTACTACTACTACTACTACTACTACGACTACGACTACGACTACCACTACCACTACCACTACCACTACCACTACCACTACCACTACCACTACCACTACCACTACCACTACCACTACCACTACTACTACCACCTACTACTACTACTACTACTACTACTACTACTACTACTACTACTACTAGTAGTACTACTACTACTACTACTACTACTACTACTACTACTACTACTACTACTACTACTACTAGGGCAGACAGGGCCCTGGGTGCGAGCCGCCGCCGCGGCCGCCGCCGCGGTCGCGGCGATGGTGGCTTCCTGGGGGCATCAGTCGGCCTCTTGGGGGGCTCTTGGGGCCTCTTGGTGGCTTCCTGGGGGCCTCTTGGGGCCTCTTTAGGGCCTCTTGGGGCCTCCTGGGGCTCTCTTGGGGCGTCTAGGGCGCCTCTTCGGTCGTCTTGGGGCTCTCTTGGGTCGTCTTGGGCGCCTCTTGGGTCGTCTTGGGGCTCCCTTGGGCCGTCTTGGGGCCCTCTTGGGAGCCTCTTGGGCCGTTTCGGGGCGCTCCTGGAGACTTCTTGGGCCGTCTTGGAGCGTCGGAAATTAGAAAAGGCGGGAAAGCCAAAGCTGTTCAAAAACCATTTTACAATTCACGATTTGGGCGTCTCGGGGCCCTGTTGTGAGGCCTCTTGGGGCGCTCTTGGCGGCCTCTCGGGCTGTCTTGGGCGCACCTTGGGCGTCCTGGAGCGCCTTTTGGGTGTCTCGGGGGCCTCTTGGGCCGTCTTGGTGGCTTCTTGGGGCTTCTTGGGGGCCTCCTGGGGGCCTCTTGGGGGTCTCTTTGGGGCCCCTTGGGGCCTCCTGGGGCTTTCTTGGGGCGTCTTTGGCGCCTCTTGGGCCGTCTTGGGGCTCTCTTGGGCCGTCTTGGGGCCCTCTTGGAAGCCTCGTGGGCTGTTTCGGGGCGCTCCTGGGGGCCTCTTGGGGCGTCTTGGAGCCACTCCGTGCCCAGGGGCAAAGTGGTGGATCCCTGTGCACGCCTACGTTCGTTGTTTCCTGGTTTCCTCTCCCCCTCGTTTCCCCGTGTCCCCTCCTATAGGAAACGTATACACAACGTATAGGAAAAGTGTAGGAAACATACAGGAAACGTATACAAAGCATATAGAACACGTACACAAACATATAGGACACGCGCACAACACATATAGGACACGTATACAAACCATACATGACACGTATAGGAAACATATAGGAAACGTCTAGGACACATATAAGAAACGTTCAGGAAACATATAAGGCACATGTATGAAACGCATAAGAAACGTATAAGAAACGTGTAGGACACACATAGGACACGTTTTAAGAACAACGTGTAGGAAACATGTAAGAAACGTATAAGAAACACATAGGAACCATATAAGAAACGTATGGGAAACACAAACGAAACATATAGGACACATATAAGAAACGTATGACAAGCATATAAGAAACGTAGAGGAAACAAAGAAGACACGTGTAGGAAACACATAAGGCACGTATAGGAAACACGTAAGAAACGTACAGGAAATACATAGGACACATATAGGAAACATATTGGAAACGTATAGGACACATGTAGGAACCATGTAGGAAGTGTATAGGACACATATCGGAAACGTATAGGAAACGTATAGGAAACATCTAGGAAACTTATAGGAGCCATATCGGAAATATATGGAAAACATAAAGGACTCATACAAGAAACGTATAAGACATGTATCGGAAACATATATGAAACGTAAAGGTAACATATCAGAAACATGTATAGAACATATAAGAAACGTATCGGACACACCTAAGAAACACATAGGAAACACATACGCAACGTATGGGAAACACATTGGAACCATATAGGAAACATGACACGTATAGGAAACATATAGGACAAATACAGGAAACGTATATGTACCATTTAGGGAGCATGTAGGACACATATAGGAAGCATTTAGAAAACATACACAGAACGTGTAGGACACAGATAGGACACGTATACAACACGTATAGGACACATATAGGACACATATAGTAAACGCATACAAAACGTATAGGGCACATGCAGGAAACGTATACAAAACGTATGGGAAACGTATACAGCACGTATAGGAAACACAATGGACACGTATACACATCGTATAGGAAACGTATACAACAGGTATAGGAAACGTATACAAACCGTATAGGACACATATAAGAAACATATAGGAAACATATAGGAAACGTGTACACAACGTATAGGACACATATAGGACACGTATGCAAAACGTTTAGGACACATATAAGAAACGTATGCAACACGGAAAGGAAACATATAGGAAACATTTAGGAAACGTATACAAACGTATAGGAAACATATAGGACACGTATACAAAACGTATACGACACGTATAGAAAACATATAAGAAACGCATACAACACGTATCGGAGGTGAGGGGGTGATATCGAAGTGGAACGGAGAGCCCCCTGACCGGGAAATCGATTTCGGTTTCGTGTTCGTGCGTGCCGTGCGTGTGGGCGAGGCGAAGCTGCGTGGGCGGGCGAGAGAAAGTCTCCTGTGGCTGAGGCGCGGCCGGACCAAATGTCTCCCTTCCGGGCGGCCGGGGGCCCGCGGTGTCCCGCCGGTGTCCCGCTGGTGTCCCGTGCGGCTGAGGCGCGGCCAGACCAAATGTCTCCCTTCCGGGCGGCCGGGGGCCCGCGGTGTCCCGCCGGTGCCCCGTCGGTGTCCCGATTATGGTGATGATATTGATGATGATGGTGGTGATGATGACGATGTTGATGTTTTGTTTTGACGATCGATAGTGATATCGGTAGTGATATCGATTGTGAGATCGAACGTGAGATCGAATGTCAGATCGCTTGTGAGATCGATTGTGAGATCGATTGTGCTACCGAATGTGAGATCGATAATGAGATCGCTAGTGGGATCGATTGTGAGACCGAATGGGATATCGATTGTGAGATCGATTGTGATATCGATAGTGAGATCGATAGTGAGACCGAATGTGAGATCGATTGTGGAAACTATTGTTAGATCGATAATCAGGTCGGTTGTGAGATCGATCGATTGAGTTAGTAGTGAGATCACTATTGGTAATGAGATCGGTAGTGATTTCGATAGTGAGATCGATGATGAGACCGAATGTGAGATCGATTGTGAGTTTGCTTGTGATATCGATAGTGAGATCGATCGTGAGATCGATAATGATATCGAAAATGAGTTCGATAGAGAGATCGATAGTGAGTCCGAATGCGAGATCTATTGTGAGATCGATTGTGATATCGATAGTGAAATCGATAGTGAGACCGAATGTGAGATCGATAATGAGATCGATCGTGAGTTTGTTAGTGAGATCGATAGTCAGATCGAATGCGAGATCGATTGTGATATCGATTGTGAGATCAATAGCGAGACCGACTGTGAGATCGATTGTGGGATCGATTGTGAGATTGATTGTGAGATCGATCGTCAGATCGATTGTGAGATCTATCGATTAAGATCGGTTGTGGGATCGGTAGTGAGTTCGATCGTGAGATCAATCGAGTGCGACGTTGGTCCCTCCCCCCCCCTCACCTCCTTATCACCCGAAGGGTGGTCTATGCGGTAGGAAGCATATAGGACACATATAGGAAACATATCGGAAACAAATAGGACATGCATACGTCACGTACAGGAAACATATAGGAACCATACAAGAAACACATAGGAAACATATCGGAAACATATAGGACACGTGTACAACACGTATAGGACACATATAGGACATATGTAGGAAACAAGTAGGAAACACATACAAACGTATAGGACACATTTAGGGAACTTATAGGAACATATAGGAAACGTATACAAAACGTATAGGAAACAGTTCGGAACCATATAGGAACCATATAGGACACGTTTTTTTTTTCTCTCACAAAACGTGTAGGACACATTCAGGAAACATATAGGACACATGTAGGAAACATATAGGAAACATATCGGACACATATACAAAACGTATAGGAGACATATACACATCGTATAGGACACATATAGGAAACATATAAGAAACATATAGGAATCATATAGGGAACATATAGGAAACATATGGGGAACAGATAGGGAACATATAGGAAACAGATAGGGAACATATAGGGAACATATAGGAAGCGTATAGGAAACGCATACGAAACACACCGCACACCGCACACCGCACACGCACAAACACACTGACAGTGCGGAAACCCAACGGAGTGCTGTAGGGAAGGGCCGGGGGAGCGGCTCGCACACAGGAGCCGGTCCCCCCTACTAATACTACTACTACTACTACTACTACTACTACTACTACTACTACTACCACTACTACTACTACTGCTACTACTACCACTACTACTACTACTACTACCACTACTACTACTACTACTACTACTACTACTACTACTACTACTACTACTACTACTACTACTACTATCATCACGAGCAATGATCTCATTATGAAGGATAACGTAAGACTAGTACTACTAATACTCGCAAAACTGTTCATAGTAGTCATACTCATACTAACAATACAGAGCAGGCGAAACATCATATTGATAATTGGAAGACGAACACCAATAAGCACGAATAGTACGATGAGGAATCTTAGGAATAAGAAAACGAATGCGAATGATAATAGTAAGTATGGTAATGGTAATCATGGTAATAATTATACGGCTCAGCGGGCGAATAAGCATTATTCTGGCACGAAGAAGAATAATCAGACAACTAGCAATATTATCACGACGAATGCTACTTTAATATTGTCATTACCAGTAAGCATGCGAATACTATCAGCAACACACACAAAAAATAAGAAGAGAAACAAGAGGAGGAGGAGGAGGCGGAGGAGGCGGAGTCGGGTGGAGTCGGTCGGAGTCGTGGAGGAGGGCGGGAGAGGGCGGATGAGGGCGGAGGAGGGCGGAGGAGGGTGGATGAGGGTGGAGGAGGGCGGAAGAGGGCGGAAGAGGCGGAGGAGGCGGAGGAGGAGGAGGAGAACGAGGCGGAGGAGGCGGTGGAAGAGGAGGAGGAGGAGGAGGAGGAGGAGGAGGAGGAGGACGAGGCGGAGGAGGAGGAGGAGGAGGAGGAGGAGGAGGAGGAGGAGGAGGAGGAGGAGGAGGAGTCATGGCGCACGCACTATGCGCGATGAAAACCACCCCTCCGTCTCTTTGCATTCGATGCTGCTCAGGGATGGTGGGTGTTTCGACATCTTGCCCATGTAAGCTGTCACGTGCGCTGGCGCACCTGGCGAGCTCACGCCCTCCCTCCTCACTCCCCCTCTCCCCCTTCTCTCCCTCACCCCCCTCCATCTCCTCTTCCCCTCCTCCTCCGCCCTATTCCTCCTCCTCTTTCCACTTTGACCTCCCTCTTTCCTTTCCTCCCTCCTCGCTTTCATGACGTGGACCTCCAGAGGTGTCGACTTATTCTCTGGGTCAGATTCTGCATCCCGAGTTGTTTTTTTGACAGTCCCGGGGCCCAGCGAGGGCCCCCGGAGGCCGAACATAGCAACAGACATGCCGAATTGTGACTTCTTCGCGACTCGAGGTGGTCTGGGTGCCTGTTTCACTCCCCCAGCCTTCACCAGGGTGACGGATACGGAGCAAGCCCCCTCCTCTGACGCGAGGAGGACGAGTACATCCCCGCGCCGGAGTTCGACGACATGCCCCTGGCGCCCGCGGAGCCGATGCCAGAGGCGCCAGAGGAGCCAAAGGCCGAAGACGGGCCGCCGGAGGAGGCCACACTGGGGGGGGGCCTGCTGCCGGCGAGGCGGCGTGGCAGTCCGACGTCGCGAAAGATGGTAACCTCGTGAGAAGCGCCGCAGGAGCCCTAGATCCCCATCTTTTCCAGATCCCTGACGTCGTGACTTCTGCCACGACGTGACCCCCAAGAAGTCCGGACCCCTTCCCAGGGGGCCGAATTCTCATCCCGAGTCGTTTTCGACGGCCCCGAGGCCCGCGAAGGGCCCGGAGCCCGAAAATAGCGCACGTCTGCCCGTCGTGATTTTTGCCAACGCGAGAGGGTCTGGGTCCGCCGGCATGTTTCGAGTGGGATTTGAGGGGAGGCGCCGCCGCGACGCCGCGGCGTCGCCTCCTGCGGCGCGTCGTGGTCGTGGCCTGCTCCCGCCGCCCTGCAGCTCCGCGAGGGTGGCGGGGAGCGGGCGCGCCCTGTTCGTTTTCCACTTCTCTGGGTGAAGAAGTGGTGGAGGAGGAGGAGGAGGAGGAGGAGGAGGAGGAGGAGGAGGAGGAGGAGGAGGAGGAGGAGGAGGCGGATGGGCGGATGGGGAGGGAGGAGGGAGGAGGAGGAGGAGGAGGAGGAGGCGAAGGAGGAGGAGGAGGAGGAGGAGGAGGAGGAGGAGGCGGGAGGAGGAGGAGGAGGCGGAAGAGGAGGAGGAGGAGGCGGAGGAGATTGGACATGCGTCTGACCATGCATCTGACCACCACGGTGCTTCCCCTTCGCCTGAATTCCGACCCGGTGTGCTGTTCTCGCGCCGAGGGCCTCGTGCGGGCGGCGGAGGCAGCAGAGCCAAACCTGTGGATGGGCCTGTAGGGGTCCACATGCGAACCCTACCCCTACCCCCCACGATTTCTGAGGGGGGGGGGTGGGGCTTACTTCGCTCGGGAGCTCCCGAGCGAAGTGACCCCCCCCCCTTCCCCCTCAGAAATCAAATCGTGGGGGGTAGGGGGTAGGGTTCGCATGTGGCCCCTTAGCCTGGCAAAGGATCGGTGCGCGTGCAGCGCGCTCAACCTCCCTTCCTGGCCCTCGTGGCGCGGGGGCGCAGCCCGAGGGGGGGGGGCGCCCGGCGCGGCGCCCCGCGCCCGCCCCTGCACGCCCCCAGGCGGAGGCCGACAAGGCCTCGGAGGCCGCTCCCGACGAAGGCCTCCGGCGGGGGGGAGATCGGGGTCGGGCGCGCGCAAAAGGGGGTAGGGGCAGGGGGGAGGGCTTCTTAGAGGCAGCCTCCTTCTTAGAAGGCGCGGGCCTTCTCCGTAGACGTACGGCCCGCGCCTTTTACGACGCAGCATCCTTCTAAGAAGCCTTCCCCTCTCCCCCTTATACACTTGTGCGCGCCGCCAGCGGGGGGCTCACCAGCCTCGAACTTGTCCCTCTCCCTGAGATTGGCACGCCAAGAGGCGATGACAATCTTGGGGATGCACCCTCAGAAACTGAGGGTGCATCCCTAAGATCGCCATCGTGATGAGGCGATGCCCGACATAGGGATGGGGATATGTTCTGGGCTGGTAAGGGGCACCGCGAGGGCGGGATGGGCTCGGGGGGAGACAGGTTCGAGGCTCGTGGTTCTTGGGAGAGGGGTGGACCTAAACGGTGTTTTGGCGATTTCGTGGGCTGTTTGCGTTTCGATGTCGTTTTGCGTTAAAGGCGGATTGAAGACAAAACGAGGGAACACGAAAACACAACGAAAGCCAAAAACACCGTTTAGGTTCAGCCCTGTTTTTGGCCTTTTTTGGTTGGTTCTCGGCGATTGTCCAGCCTCGGGGTGCGCTCCAGCAGCTGCGCCTCGCCGAAGGCGTTCCGGGGGTGTCCAGATCGTCCCGAGCAGCTGCCAGAGAGCCGAGTTATCACCCGAAAGAAAGGTGGTCAACGTTCCGGGGTATAGGCGCAGGGGGGAATGCAACACTTCCCCATCGCCCATTGACGGCCGACAGGGGCCCGATGGCCCACCCAGCCCAGGACCGTGCGGTTTCGCTAGCGGGGGCCTATCGCCGATCCATCGGCGATGCATCGCTGATTCCAGGTTGATACTTGTCCCCCCGCGCCAGTCCCCACCCCCCTAACGTGTTGCCCCGAGGACTGGGAGGGAAGGACGGAGCCTGGGGGGAGGGCAGCGGCCGTTGTTCTGTTGCTGTTTTTCGTTTCCGTGTTCGACCTCTGGGGGGGGGGCCCTTGCCTGGCCAGAGGGGCCTTTTTTTGCCTGGCCGGGGAGGAGCAGCCAGTCCCGGGGACGGGGTCGCGTGGGACGGGACGGGACTCGGGAGAGGAAAGGATACCCATACCTCTACACCTTGGGCGATGCTTAAGAAAACCCAAGTTTTCGGGCAGAGTCTCGATAATTCTTAACGTTTCAATGTGAATCCTAAGATTTTAATGGAAACGTTGGGTTTTTATTCAAGTTCTGAGACTATGAATTTCTTAACCCATGATTTCTTAAGCATTTCGCAGGGTGTATCCTTTTCCTCGTTTTCCCCTGTTTGGGCCTCCGAGGAGGCCCTCGTCGCCACCGCTGGATTCGCCTCGACATCCCGGTCAGAACGCACCCCGGGAGAGGTCGGGGGAGTAGTGGTATCGGTACCTTTTTGGCTTCCCCAGGGGCGGGACGGGATGAAGGAGAGCGGGGAGGAGAAGCACGAAGAGGGCGAGGGGGCAGGGCGGTGGGAGCCTGTCATAGGAGATGGTCAGGATTCCCACGCTGCGGGCCAGCGAGGGGGGTATCCACGCCCGGGCGCGTGTGCCCGCTGTGAAAGATAGAGGGGTCCTGAGGGAGATGAATCCTGAGGTTTCTCGCCGTTGTGTTGGGCTCGGGGCCTTCCCGTGGGCCGGGGCCCTGGTGGTGTCGCGTGGCCCTCATGGGCCGTCCTGTCGATCTTTCGGGGCCCGGCACCCTCTGGGACGTCTCGGGGCGCTCTGGTGGGCCCCTCGGGGCCGTCTGGGGCTCACTTGAGAGCAAACTTGCCAGGATACATACGCATACCGCAAACATTAGGAGACATTGATGGTTTTGACCTGTAAACGGGGCTCTCTTGGCCCGTTTCGGGAGCCTGTTTGGAGCCATCTTCGGCTTTGTTGGGCTCGTCTTGGCTCTCTTGGAGGTCTCGGATGCCGTCTTGAAACCATCTTGAGCCGTCCTAGCGCCATCTTGGGGTGCCTGGGTGACAGAGCAGGGCCCAAGAGAGCCCAACATAACGAACCAACGACTGTCGACGGCAACGACTATGAATACGTTTTGACTCGTCCTTGTCCTCCCAGTCGCTCCTTGTCGACAGTCGTTGCCGTCGACAGTCGTTGATTCGCTATGACAGAAGTATTCGTTGAGACGTGTTGACGACGTATTCAGCCACTCTACTTGGGTGAGCAAGGACGTGTCGACTTGCCCCCTTTCGCTCCTTGCCCTTCCTCGCCCACCCACTCACGCCCATCGTCCCATGCGTAGAAAGAAATCCGTGTGCGTGGGGGCAGTACGTGGGGACAGTACATTGAAATGCATACCCATCAGTCGTTAGGTATTTTTGAGTTTCCAGAGTCCACTCTACTTCAAGCGCCTTCCTACTTCAATGATCGAGTGGGTTCACCTTCTCCGTCCTCCTAAGGGGGTGGACGGAACCCAATCTACTTTCAACGCCTTCCCGCTTCATGTTTCTACCTACTCCTTCCGACCGATGGGTACTCCAACGTGGGACCACACAACCACGCGCGGGCTTTACGCCCGCCGCCGCCCGCTCACTCTTATCCGCAAGCGCGGAGCGCGTAACATGATTTCAGTCATTTTAGCCTCCTCGCCTTCTTCTCGGGCTTCCGATCGCCAAAAGCGGCCTCAGATGCCTCACATTTCGCTCCAAATACACGCGGCGTCCAGGTCCCCGGGCCCAGGGGCAGACCTTTCTCTTTCAAAACTCACCCCCTTAGTAATCGACCTTCGCCCACGGGGTCCGCGGCCCATTTCTGGCGCCTTGGGAGATTGTTTCGGCTTCGAGTGGCTTCCCATATACAGTTCCGACCTACGAATAGCTTTAAAAATGCTTGGACGGCCCCAGATGGCTTCCAGATTTCTCTTGGCAGGTCAGGATTGCATCACGACGGCCCGAGAGGCCCACAAGACGCCCCAAGACGACTCCAAGATAACCTCCGAGCCGGCCCCAAGAGGCAAACATCTTTCCAATCTTGGACTAAGACATGCAATTTTGATATCAGTGTTGTCTTGGATTTCGCAGCCTCCAAGACGGCCTTAGAGGCCCCCAATATCGCCCCAAGACTGCCACAAGACGGCCCTGATGTGGCCCAAGGGAGCCCCAGTATTGCCCAAGGTGCGTCCAAGACGCCCCAACAGCGCCCCATAAGGGTGTGAATAAGGGCCCCAACGGGTGAAGTCGAACTGACAGTTCGAGCGTTCTCCCCAATGGGACCCCCGAGACCGCCAGCAACCCCCCAAGAGCCCGCCAAAAGATCCCAAGAGGATGAAGATTGACCAGACTCCCAGACTGCCGACCTTGTCCGCTTTGATCGCGCATAGGCACCAGTCCTGAGGTCAGGCACTTTAGGCTGGTCCACCGGAAAGCTACGCTTGCACGGCATCGAGCGCGATGCCCTCTGCAAGCGTCCTCATCCGCCTAGCCGAGCTTCTGCGTTCGGCCCTTTCTGTTGCCCCCGTGATCGGCCAAGTACCTTTTTGATTTGTGACAGGCACATTTTTAGCAACTTGCGTCACACACATTCTTCCTCCTCCTCTCCCTGCCCCTCTCCCCGTTTTCCCACTTTGTCCTCTCCTCTATCCTTGGCTGGTGGAGAACGCGGGGGCTGGTGGGGGAAGCACAGCAGCGGGTGGTAATGCATGTTTCCACGTATGCATGCTTTGGGTTTGAATGCACAACCTTGCCCTAACCCGTGGAGCATGTGAAAGTGAGCAGAGCTGGGGATCATGATGCAACGACGATGACAAGGCCTTTTCCCAAATGCCCTTGGCTTTTGCAGCGGTCATTAAAATCAAAGCCAGGAGAGATATTGCAGAAGAAGGAGGAGGAGGAGCAACGGCAGGAGCAGGAAGACGAGGAGGAAGGACCCGGAGGTTGAGGAGGTAGGATGACCGAGGGAAAGAGCGAGGGTGAGGAGGTGGAGGACGAGTGGAAGGAGGAAGTGAAAGGGAATGAGATGTAGGAAGGGAAGGAACATGTTCCTCTTGTTCACTCGTCGCCTATTCCTCCGAATTGTTTCCTCCTGAACCCCCCGGAGTCTGTTCTAAGACAATCACAACAGGCCGACGATGGCCCAAGGCCGACCCATAACGACAGACCACACTCCCTGACCGCCCCCCCCCCACACCGAAGATGGCCTCAGAATTTGCCCGGTGCGGCGGATCCCAGTACTCCTGGGGAGCTCTCAAGAACCCCTTCTTTATTCGGCCCTCGCTCTTGCTTCTTACTCAAACCATGTTGGAATTATTTGTGGGTGCCTACATGCGTGCAGCTTTGAGCTTGACTGTCATCGGCTTGCTAGAACCTGAGCGTGCGCGAAGCGCTCGCGTGTTCCTGGCGTGGCCTTACATACAACTATAGCATGCGTATACATATGTACATATATTTACATGGCTACTAAGATAATGCATGAGGGTTCGTGCTAGGCTTTCTGGGCGACCGTGGAAAATTCTCCAGGACTCGGAAGCCCATGGGAAGCGACAAGGCGGTGAACGAAACACCATTGATAAGCCTCACGTGTTTGAATAGAATTTGGCTTCTTTGGGGGCGTCATCGGGGGGCTCAATTGCCACTTAGAGCCGTCTTTGGGATGTCTTGGAGCCCCTTGGAAGTACGTTGAAGGAAATCGTGAACTATCTGATGCCATCGCGGAGCCTTCTCGGGCCATCTTTTGGACGATGTAACTTCTGACGTAACCTTGGTCGCGACGCCACAGGAGGGGTAGAGGTGGCGATCAATTTTCCAACGCAAGCGCCACAAGCTGCCTTGCTCATCCCCACCCGCCCTCCCTTCACTGAGAAGCACACGGGTCCAAGGACATGCCGAGGTCGCCATCGGATGCAAGGCCGTTCGGACGGGCGCCAGGTGCCCCAGGTGCCCCAGGTGCCCCAGGTGTCCAGGAGGTCACAACGTGCTAGGCGCGCCAGGTGCGCCAGGGGTCCAGACGTGCGAGGCGCGCCAGGTATGCCAGGTACCACGGCGCCCCAAGGGTTCCAAGGGTGCCACTATCTGCCTGGAACATATCCCTATCCTTATGCTGGGCATCTCCTCATCACGATGCCAATCTTAGGGATTCCCTTATTTTTTGAGGGCGAGTCCCTAAGATTGGCATCGCCGTTCGGCGTGTCAATCTTAGGGATAGGGATAAGTTCGAGGCTGGTAATGCCAGGCGCGCCACGGTGCGCCAGGCGTGCCACGTGCTTCCGCCGCCGGCGATGCACGCGCGGCGCGCAGACTGCGCCAGGTGAGCCGAGGCACGTGCCAAGCATCGGGAGGGGAAACAACACACAGACACAATTAATCGTCAATTCCCCAGAAAAAATTAGGAAAATATGGGAAGTGGGGGGGAAGACAAACACGTAGAAAATATGGGGAAATATGGGGAATCCTGTTCTTTGTGTGTGTGTGTTGTGTGTGTTTATTGTGTGTCCCAGGGCCGTATCGGGCAATATGGCTGGTAGCAGCCCCACGGCCCCTGTCAAGCGCCAGTGCAACGTCGCGGCGGGGTGGTCTGCCTTGCGCACGCTGTGCACACCCGCAGTCAATGCGAATTTGCTGTTGATGCCGGCAGTGGGCGAGCGCGTCCCTGTTCACCGACGATGCAGCGTGCTCGCAGTGCATTCGTCCAGGATCCACGCTTAAGCTCTGCCGCCGCGCGCACTGTGTTTCGTTCTCTCGACTGCGATGGTGAGGGGCGGGCGCATGGGCTCTGCTTGGCGGCCGGTCGAGTGGGGGATGAGGTGCTCACCAAAGAGGAGCACGGGCGAACCCCTCCCCGAAGGGGAAGAAGGGGGACTGAAGGAAGGACCGCTCCAAAGCTCTGGGCCCACAGGGCTGGTGGGATTCTGGCTTTCGGGGGCCTCTTGTAGGTCCTGCTCGGGCCCTCTGCGGCCGTCGTGGGGGCTTCTTGGAGACTGGTTTCTATCTTGTGGCGCGAAGCGGTCGTCAACCCTGTCCAAACCTCTCCCCAGGGTTACGGCAGCGATTGTACGCAAGGGGATGGGGAAGGACCCCTCCCCAGATGCCGATGCTCGCGCGCAGGTCGCATCGCCTCCCCCCGCACCGACGTGCTCCACTTTGCCCACTTGCCCAGGGCCCGGATCCCCCCGGGTGACGTCCGAGACCAGGAATTGAGAAGCAATATCTTGGGCCGTTTTGGTGCCATCCTTGCCGGCTCAGGCGCTTGCTGGGCCTGCGGAGTAGCGGTGCGGGGCAATGGGAGGGCGCGGGTCGAGCTGGGTCCTTGGCTCCACCAGAGCCTGCTGGTCGACGGTGCAGGAGACCCAGAGATTATACTTCTTGTTTTTTCCCGTACGGATGGGAGTGATCCGTCCCCCCTGAGTGGCCCTCGCTTTCCCCCTCCCCTCCCTGCGGCCGCCCGCTCCGTCCCGCCTCCTCTTGCGCGCCGGCCTGGCCAATTCGCTACGACGGTGCCCCCGTTTAGTTAGCTTCTTACGCCAGCGCAGACGACCCCTGCCTAGCCGCCGACGCAAAAAGTTCTCTTCCGTACGGGATCCCCATATGTTTCGGTCCCTCCGGGGACCGGCTTTTTGTTCTCAGTAGTTTTGGACGGTCTTGGGGCCCAGCTATGGCAAACAGAGGTCGAATTCGGCGAAGAATTAGCATCTTGATGCGCTGGAGTAGAGACTTCCTCTAGCGCTCAGCCGCGTAGCGAGTGAGCCGTTAGCAGTAGCGAGCAACAGCTCCCTCTGGCTGCAGCCAGCAGCAGCCAGCGGCGACCTGCACCCAGCAGCCAGAGGCAGAGAGTAGATCGGAGGTCAGCAGCAGCCAGCATGAGGCGTTCATGGCCCAGCCGCTCGTCTCGCCTGCCTTGAGATCCGACGTCGCGAACAAGACAAACAGCATCGCGAGAACTCGCGACAAGAGCCCTCGACCTTGTCTCTCTCTGTGAGGGTTTTCGAGCAGGGGCCCGACACCGGGCGAAAACGCCAGGTGAGCGACGCAGAACAGTGGGGTCGACTGCGCCAGCATTCGCGCGTAAGCTGCCCGCGTAAGGTCGTGCGTGAACGCCCCCGTTTCCAGTGGAGCGTGCCGCGTTGGCGGCCCGCGTGAGCCACCTCGTGAGTCGTTGTGCCATCCCGCGTGAGACCCGGCTCTGTTCGTCGCTCAGGTGTGAACAAAGATGCAGCGCCCGAATCGCAGTCGGCGGCGAGCCTTCTCAGACGGCGGTGGGGCTTCTCAGAAGCGCTCGCGCCCTCTCAGCAGTCTTCTATGATTTCTCCGAAGACGGAGACGGCTTCTCAGAAGGCCGGAGAGGGCTCTGAGAACCCCCCTGGCCTCCTTCTCTGTGAAGCCCTGCCCCTTCTCGCTTCTCCCCTGGGCTCGCGGACGAGAATGCGGCCATCCTTCGGGCCTCCGGCGGCCGTTATAGGACGATCCGGGTACCCCGGGGCACGTCCTCGGCGAGGGGCAGCCGCCAGAAGGCATCCCGAGGCCGCAGAGCGGCCGAGAAGCGACGAAAGCTTACGAAGACCTCGGGCCTCAAGGGCCCCGACCTCTCACCTCCTCGGGGTCGGACCCATCTGGCCTTCCCCGCGGGGTTCGCCGCCGGTCCGGGTGCACTGCTGCTCTCGCCCGTCGCGGCCCCCTCTCGCGCGCGCCGGCGGTGGCGGCGGCCCCGAGCCGCAGGCGCCGAGGGCGACGACGAGGGCGCCGCCTCGGCGGACGCCGAGGAGCCTGGCGAGGCGCCGGGCGAGGCGGAGGGCCCAGGCGGCGAGCCGGCGGGCGAGGGCGCCGAGCCGGCGGAGGACGGCCTGCGGCCTGCCCGTCTGCCCGTGCGCCCCCCCTCCTCCTCCTCCTCCTCCTCCTCCTGCTCCTCCTCCTCCTCCTCGAGGAGCCGGGGGGGGCCCGGGTCTCGGAGGAGAATCGGGGGCCCCCAAACGGGGTGGTGACCACACCGTGCGGTGACCCCGTGGGGATTCGGGGTCACCGCACGGTTTTGGGACTCGAGGCCTTCTCCGAGGGCGTCTCGGGCGACAGGGGCCTCCGGGGTCCCAAGACCGTGCGGTGACGGACCTTGCGGTGAGGTCTTGGGGGATTTCGAGGTCACCGCACGGTCTGTCACCGCACCGTTTCGGGACTCCAAAGAGGAGGTCGGAGTCATCTCGAAGGGGGGAAAGCACGCCACAGACATAAACTTTTGTCGCTCCGCGCGGATTTCTTGGGTCCGCGCTTTTGCCCCCCCCCGGCGGCGCCTCCGGCGCCGCCCCTGGTGCGCTCCGCGCGCCAGGCAGGGGGGTGCAGCGCAGGTCCAAGAAGGCCGCGCGGAGCGCCAAAATTTTTTGTTCATTGCGCTTTCTCTTCTTCTGTCATCGGCGGCGAGCGAGGGGGTAGGTGAGAAGGAGGAGGCCTTCTTAGAGGGCGGCGGGGCTGCTCAGAAGCCCTCGGGCCTTGTGAGAAGTTTTCCGATCCTTCGAGGAAGGCTCAGGACACTTCTCAGAAGGCTGGGGGACTTCCGAGTCTGCTGATAAGGCCCGCCCCTTCTCATTTCCCCCGGCGCTCCGCCGAATTCAGATTCGGGCGAATGGGTCCTTCGCACAGGGGTCTCAAACATATGCGCAATAGTTCGTACAATCGTTCGTGCTGGATCGTGCCGGATGCGGGCAAAATGCGGTGCATTTGGCATCGTTGGTTCGTGAGAGAGGCCACGCGCCATGAGCCACATGATGAAGTATCGCTTTTGTTGTTTTGCGACTCCATTACGAAATATCCACAGTACCGGAGCCAGCGGATACAGCCAGGGCCCCGGGAAAGGGGGGCACGTTTATTCTAAAAGTCAGCCACGCGCAGACGGGGTTGGGGGGACGGGGGAGGGTTTATTAGAAGCACCCCTGCTTGTCAGAAGGCGCGGGCCTTATTTATAGATGTACGTCAGGCGGCTTCTAAGAAGCAGCCTCCTTCTAAGAAGCCTTCCCCCGCTCCCCTACCCCCTTGTGCGCGCCGCCAAGGAGGGACTCAGGTCTCGGAGGGCGATGAGGTGGTCGGATTCAGATTCGGGCGAATGGGTCCTTTGCAAAGGGGGTCTCAAACATATGCGCAATAGTTCGTACAATCGTTCGTGCTGGATCGTGCCAGATGCGGGCAAAATGCGATGCATTTGGCATCGCTGGTCCATGAGGGAGGCCACGCGCCATGAGCAACAGGATGAGCTGTTGGAGCCTTTTCTTTTATTTCAGTGCGATAGCGGGCGTCACCGGGGGGGGGAACGGGGCCGGTGACGTCACGTTGCGCGCTGGCGGCGTCTGAGAATGGGAATGACCGAGGACGGGTAGGAGCAGCATGTAGATGACGATCTGCACCACGGTGCCTGTGTGAACCACAGTGCCTGCGTGCACCACAGCGCCTGTGAACACCACAGCGCCTACGTACACCACAGCAGCCGCGTGCAACACAGCGCCAGTGTGCACCACAGTGTCTGCGTGCACCACAGCGCTTGTGTACACCACAGTGCCTGCGTTCACCACAGCAGCTGTGTACACCACAGTGTTTACCACGGTGCCTGTGTGCACCACAGCAACCGTGTGTTTCGAACTTTACAAGAAATCCTTATGACAAAATGGAACGCCTGTGGATTCCACAGGAAAAATGTGTTATTGGATTTGGAAAGGAGTTTGCATGAAAAAAGGAGCGCCCCTGGAATCTACGAGCCCTCCCGAGTCCTCCCGCATCATCCAAACTCCTCTGTCCAGAGGGCTCCCGCAGAGTTGGCCGTACGAGAACCAATTACACTGATTCACCAGACCATTTTTTGGGATGCGCAGTGAAATGCGCACGCGCGCTGTAGCGCAGACCCGCACGCCGGGGGAGGGGGTGAGGGAGAAGGAGGAGGAGGGGGAGGCGGGAAGAACATCGCATTCTACTCTCAGCACTTCCCTTGCGTGATGTTAAGCTGTCCGCAGCAGATCCTCACCTGCATGCTCCTTCTACCTGTCCTGTGCACGCAGGCGCTGTGGTGTACACCAGCGCTGTGATACACGCGGATGTTGTGGTGTGCACATGCCCTGTAGTGTACAGGCCCTGTGGTGCACGCAGGCACTGTGGTGTACACAGGCGCTGCGTTGCACATGGCTGTTGCGGTGTACACAGGCGCTGTAGTGTAAGCGCGCGCTGTGGTGCGCGCGAGCACTCTGGTGTACACGGGCGCTGTGGTGCAGATCGCCACCTGCATGCTGCTCTACTGGGCCTCGGCTATCCCTAGGCATTCCCAGATGCCGCCGGCGCGGAAAGTGACGTCACTTGGGGGCGTGGCGGGGCTGGCGTCGGCCGCTATCGCGGAAAAGAAAAACAGGCTCTTGCACTTTGTGTGTTTTGCGGCCCCACGACGAAAGACCTCTTGTTGCCCAGAGCCAGCGGATATATAGCAAGGGCCCCGGGTAGGGGTGGCGGGCCAGCCGAAAGGCCAGCCACGCGCAGGGAAGGGATTGAGGGCAGGGGTGAGTGGGGCTTCTTAGATGCCTCCCTGCTGCTCAGAAGGCGCGGGCCTTATCTATAGATGTGCGGCAGGCGCTTGTAAGAAGCAGCCTCCTTCTAAGAAGCCCTCCCCCCTCCCGCCACCCCTGTGGGCGTGCCGCGAACAAATGGGCCAGAGCCTCTGAAGAAGGTCTGCCGTAGCTGTTGTTTCCTCGGGTGGCGGCAGTTCCAGTCAGCAGAATGGGGCGGGGGGGCGTCCCCTAGTACACATCACTGAACCAGGTCCCACGACAGCCAGTCGTGGTCAGAACGCTCCTTTCGGGGAGTACCGGTATCAGCAATTACCCTTTGTTTGCCCAATTTGCCCGTGGTCCCTGCCTCCCTTGAGTTCCGTGAGTCGCATCTTTTCACCACTTTCAATATTGGCTTGCTTCAGGCCGTGGGATCCTCACCCATCGACCTGGCTTTCGAAAGATGCCGCAGACAGGTGGGCCCAGGGCTCCGATCGTGATTTGTGTGTTGCGAGGTTGTGCAAGTTCTCGCGGGCGGTTTTGTTGCCCCTCAGTCCCCGAGTGCCGCCCGCGAAGGTTGGCCGCTCTAAAAAATGTGTGAAATCTTGGGGTACACCTCGCATAGGGGGCCATGCGGACGAACCCCTATCGAGGATGGACGCCAACCCATCGTATATCGATCGAAGAAGAAAAAACGCCATAAACATACATCAGGAGGAGAAAAAACACACAGACACAATTAATCGGTGATCCCCAGGAAAATATGGGAAAATATGGGAAGTGGGGGGGAAGACGAAAAGCCAGAAAATATAGGAAAATATGGGGGATATTTTTATTTGTGTGTATTTATTTGTGTGTTCCAGTTCCCCTTCAATACACTGTTGACGCTCCGCGCGAATTTCTTGGATCTGCGCAGGGTCTCCCTGGCGGCGCCTCTGGCGCCGCCTCCGCGCGCCAGGGAGGGGGGCCCAGCGCGGATGTCCAAGAAACCCTCGTGGACCGTCGTGAAAATATGTTTTTGTTTTGTTTTTTGCCCCGAGAAAGTTCTGCCGCTCAGAAAACGGGAAACCCTAGGATACACCCCCCAAGGGGGCCATTCGGACGCACTCCTATCGAGGATGGACGCCCCCCATCGTATATCCCAGGGTTGGGCTTAAAAGTTCTGGTCCATATTCGAAAACCCACGAAGCCTGGTATACTGGTCGACAGATCCCTTGTTAATTCCTTGCAACGTCGGATGTCGGGGTGAGGAATGGAGGGCTCCAGACCACGCTCATCAAGCGAAGGGGGGAAGTGAGAAGCAGAAGGCCTTCTCAGAAGGCAGCGGGACTTCTCAGAAGGCAGTAACATTTCAGAAGGCCTGAGGACTTCCGAGCCTTCTTGGAGGGCCCACCCCCTATCATTTTCTAGGTATTCGATGTTTCGTCGGTAGGCCTCCCAGACGGGGTTGCGTGCTGAGAGGGCTCCAGATCGCGCTGTCCGAGGCGTGGTCCATAGCAACTGCCCGGGGGATAGATCTTCGCGGACTTCCACGGGCGGTGGATCTTTATTTATTCATGCATATATATATATATATATATATGTGAAAGAGCGTGTTCTACCGCTGCTGGCGGAAAACCGGGGGGGGGTCACTACCGGTTCGAACCCCTCCCCCCCCTCCAGAAAACCGGGGGGGTCACTACCGGTTCGAACCCCTCCCCCCCCCCAGTTCATCATGAAAAGGGGGGGGGGTCACTACCAGTTCGACCCCCCCCCCTCGAACTCGAACACCGAGGGGGGTTACTACCGGTTCGAACCCCCCCCCCCCTCGAAAACCGAGGGGGGGTGCGGACAGTGGTAGGGACGGTGGTGGTGGGGACAGTGGTAAGGGGACAGCGGGACAGTGGTGGTGACAGTGGGACAGTGGTGGGGACGGTAATGGTGGGGACAATGGTGAGGATAATGGTGGGAACAGTGGGGACAGTGGGACAGTGGTGGGGACGGTGGTGGTGGGGGCAGTGGTGTGGGGACAACGGGAATGTGGTGGAAACAGTAGGACAGTGGAGGGTACAGTGGTGGTGGGGACAGTGGTGAAGGCGGTGGCGAGGACGGCGGTGGGACAATGGGACAGAGGTGCAGTAGGGAAAGTGGTGGGGACAGTGGGGACAGTGGTGGGGACAGTGGTGGGAGCAGTGGGACAGCTCAGTGGGACAGCGGAGGAGTCAGTGGGACAGTGGGGACAGTGGTGATAGTCGTGGAGAAAGTTGGGAGAGTGGAGCCGTGGTGGGAACAGTGGTGGGGACAGTGGGGACAGTGCGACAGTGTTGGTGGCACTGGTGGGGACAGTAGGGGCGGTGGTGAAGCCAGTGGGGACACTGGTTGTGAGGACAGTGGTGCTGGGAACAACAGTAGGGGATGTGGTGAGGACGGTGGTAGGGACCGGGGGTCGTTTGCTGGCGGTGAGAGGGGGGGTGGGGAGGGGTTCGAACTGGTAGTGACCCTCCCCTCCGGTTTTCGAGGGGGGGGGGTTCGAACCGGTACCCCCCCCGAGGGGAGGGGGGGGGGGGGGGGGAGGGGGGGGGGGGGGAAGGGGGGGGGGGGGGTTCCAGCGGGGGGGGATTTTCGGAGGGGGGGGTCCCCGGGTTCCGGAGGAAAAGAGCGGCAATTTTCCACATTAGAGCGGCGGTGGATCACGCTCTCTCTCTCTCTCTCTCATATATATATATATATATATATATATTTGTATCCATATATTCGGGCCCCTGGGGCCAAAACATATCTCCATATCCACCGCCCGCTGCGGCACCAGGACGTCACTTCCCAGGCGGTGGATATGGATAAATCCCCGGCTCGCAACGCTGATCACCTCTAGGGATTCGATGTTTCCTTGGTAGGCCTCCCAGACGGGGTCAGAGTTGACGGGGTCGGAGGATCGCGCCACATCGCCGATGCATCCCTCCTCCTCCTCCTCCTCCTTCTTTTCCTCCTGATCGATCCGCGCCCCCCTCCTGCCCGCGATCCCCTCCCTTCCCTCGGCCCCTGCTGCCGCCCGGCCGAGAGCCCGCCCGCAGGGCGCCGGCGGCGAAGAGGCGGCCGAGGGCGAGGCCGCCCCGGCCAAGGACGAGGCGGCCGCCGAGCCGGAGGCGGCCGAGGCCCCCCGCGGCGTCGGCGGCTGCCGCCGCGGCCGGCCCTCGGCGGCCTTCGGCGGCCCGCGTCGGCGCGGCGCGGCCCTCGGCGCTGCGCGGGGCGCGGGGCGCGGCGTCGGCAGCGGCGGCGGTGGCGCCGTCGTCGGCGGAGGGGGGAGGCATCGGAGGAGGGAGGAGGAGGAGGAGGGGGAGCAGGATGAGAAGGAGGAGGAGGAGGAGGAGGAGGAGGAGGAGGAGAAGGAGGAGGAGGAGGAGGAGGAGGAGGGGGAGGAGGAGGAGGAGGAGGAGGAGGAGGAGGAGGAGGAGGAGGAGGGGGAGGAGGGGGAGGAGGAGAGGGAGAAGGGGGAGGAGGAGCTTGCCTGGTTCCAGGCGTGCGTATGTACGCGCGTATGCACACATGCAGCAGTCATGCATATTTGCATGCTCATGCGCGCGTGCACTACTACACACATGCATACGTACACACAGCCATACATTTATACATACATACAAACATTCATACAAGCATGCATACATACACACATGCATGCATGCATTTAGACATACATACATACATACATACATACATACATACATACATACATACATACGTACATCCATACATACATACATACATACATACATACGTACATACATACATACACACATACATACATACATACATACATGCATGCATGCATGCATACATACATACACACATACATACACACATACATACATACATACATACATACATACATACATACATACATACACACATACACACATACATACATACAAACATACATACATAC
Organism: Prorocentrum cordatum; assembly: GCA_963575745.1. Lineage (NCBI taxonomy): Eukaryota > Dinophyceae > Prorocentrales > Prorocentraceae > Prorocentrum > Prorocentrum cordatum. The sequence continues at coordinate 70,534 of CAUYUJ010018478.1, forward strand.
ACACATACATACACACATACATACATACACACATACATACATACATACGTACATACATACCTGCATGCATGCATGCATGCATACCTACACATATACACACAAACATACACACATAGACATACACACATACATACATACACATACATACATACATACATACATACATACATACATACATACATACACATATATATATATATATACTTGCGTGTATACGTGCAGACCTGCCACGCATCCATTCATGCATGCATGCGTACATACATACATCTATTCATTCACATCTTTATCTCAGATTGAGGGGGCCGAACGGTTATTCTCTTTCCCTGGGCGCGTGGCAGACGTGTGATTCTGCGCTGCGGATTGTTGGTGGCTGAAATGAGGTTCTGCGGTGCGGATCGTTGTTGTTGTTGCTGTTGCTGAATTCTCATGATTGAACTAATTATTGTTGATCCCCTCTCCGGTAATATATTTTGTTTTCCAATTGAAGTACCCCTTCCTGGGCTCGCACCCTTTGTTTTGTTAGGGACAGTCTTCCTACTTAAACTGCGTTGTTGGCCTCCTGGACTACAACGACAGCAACGGCTCCCGCCTGATACTTCCTCGCAATTTGCAGAGGAATCGCGCTATCGCTAGGGACTTCCTCGCAATTCATCCCAGAATCGCGTGCTCGCTTGTGACTTCCTCGCAATATATTCAGGCGCCACACCCTTGCCATTCAGGAGTCGCACTCTCGCCGCGGACTTCATAATTTACGCAGGAATCGCGCTCTCGCCCGATATTTCCGGGCGAATTGTTTAAGACTCACGCATTCGCGTAACATTTTTTTCGCTTGAAGTGTCTTCGCTGGGGCTCGCTGTGTTTTTACTGGGGATGATCTTCTTGCTCAACCTGTGCCCCTGGCCCCTGGTTTACAACAACGGCTCCCGCCTGCTATTTCCCCACAACTTATTGCCAAATCGCGCTCGCGCGAGGGACTTCCTCATAATTCAGTGCAGGAATCACGCTTTCGCGTGGTACATCCGTGCAATTTATTCAGACGCCACGCCTTCGACACTCAGGAGTCACGCTCTCGCTGTTTCGAGATATATTGAGAAATCGCGCTATCGCTCGAGACGTCCTCGCGACTCATGGAGGACGCGCGCTTTAGCAACCCGCCTGCTCGACCTGGCCGTCTAGGCCCGACTTCCCGACCTGCCCGTTACGGTCTACCCGCCCAATCTGCTTCTAGCCCCCCTCCTGCTATTTTCTCTCGTGCTCCATCTTCCTCTCTCCCCCATGTATTTCCTTCCATCCGTCCTCTCTTTCCCCGCCTTAGGGGCTGCACGAGGTACATACGCTGCAGGTAAGAAAGATACACCCCGAAGGGTGTACGATCGAAAACGAAGAGGGTGGGTATCGAGAATTTGGGATATACGTGTTGAGTGGCACGCGAGCAGGGAAGAGCGATCAGTATGAAACTGACTGTTGTTGTGGTTGCTGGTTGTTGGTTATTTGTTGTTTGTTGGTTGCCGTTCTTTGTTTCTTGTTTGTTGTTTGTTGTTTAGTGTCTGTTGTTTTTGTTTATTACTTGTTGTTTCTTGTTTGTTGTTTGTTGTTTGCTGCCCCCCCCGCGACCCGGCCCGCGACCCACCCGCGACCCACTGGCGACCCACCTGCGACCCGGCCCGCGCCCACCCGCGACCTACCCGCGACCAGCCCCGCGACCCGCCCGCGACCCACCCGCGACCCACTTGCGACCCACCAGACGTTGAACTCTCATTCTTGAAGAATAATTATTGTTGATCCCCCCCCACCGGTGCACATTGATTTTTTTCGATTGAAGTGCCACCCCCGGGGCTCGCACCTTGTTTTTTCTCAAGGAAAGTCTTCCTGCTCAAACTGTGCCCCTGCCCCCCGGGCTACAACAACAACGGCTCCCGCCTGAGACTTCCTCGATTTTTACTCAGGACCCCCGCTCCCGCCTGAGACTTCCGCGCAATTTACTCAGGAAAGGCGCTCCCGTCTGAGACTTCCTCGCAATGTAATCAAGACCCCCGCTCCCGCCTGAGACTTCCGTGCAATTTACGTGGGAACGGCGCTCCCGCCTGAGACTTCTTCGAATTTTACTCAGGACCCCCGCTCCTGCCTGACATTTCCGCGCAATTGACTCAGGAACGGCGCTCCCGCCTGAGACTTCCTCGCAATTTAGTGAGGACCCCCGCTCCCGCCTGAGACTTCCGTGCAATTTGCTCAGGAACGGCGCTCCCGCTTGAGACTTCCTCGCAACTTAGTCAGGGCCCCCGCTTCCGCCTGAGATTTCCGCACAATGTACTCAGGACTACGCTCTCGCGTGCGACGTCCTCACAAATTATTCTGGAATTGCATTTCGACGCTCAGGAACCACGCACGCGCCAAGGACGCCTTCACAACGTGGTATCTTCCCTCTTCCTTCGTCCTTCCCCCTCCCCTTCCTCCCACTCTCCCTCGTTCTTCCCCTCCTCCTCTTGCAGGGCCCGCGCCAATTCCAATGGCGGGCAGAGAGATGTACGCCCCCGAAGGATTGTCCGCCCGTTCCGGTTTGCCCGTACGTCTAAGCCCGCCGGCCCCAGCAAAGAGAAATAATCCCCCCGGAAAGGGGTGTGATCGAAGACGAAGAGGGCGGGTATCGAGGGTGTAGGGTATACGTGTTGAATGACTCGCGGGCAAGTAAGAACGTACAGCCTTAAAATGGTTGTTGTTGTTGTTGTTGTTGTTGTTGTTGTTGTTTGTTGTTGTTGTTGTTGTTGTTCTTGTTGGTGTTGGTGTTGGTGTTGTTGTTGTTGTTGCTGTTGTTGTTGATGTTGTTGTTGTTGGTGCTGTTGTTGTTGTTGTTGTCGTCGTCGTTGTTGTTGTTGTTGTTGTTGTTGTAGTTGTTGTTGTTGTTGTTGTTGTTTTTGTTGTTGTTGTTGTTGCTGCTGTTGTTGTTGTTGTTGTTGTTCTTGTTGTTGTCGGTGTGTGTGTGTTGTTGTTGCTGTTGTTGTTGCTGCTGTTGCTGTTGTTGTTGTTGTTGCTGAATACTCATATCTAGAGAAATTACTGTTGATCTCCGGACACGGTTCTGTGCGCTCTCGCCTTGACGCCGGCCGCTATGAAAATGAGGTTCTCGCGAGAGCGTTGTGTGGGCCCTTGGAGGCCCAGCTACGACGACAACGGCTCCCTTTCGATATGTCCTTACAATTTACCCCGAGACACCCTGGCCGAGAGGCCCCTGAAATCAGGAACGGCGCTCTCGCTCGAGACTTCTTCGCAATTCAGTCAAGTTGGCGGAGGCCCAGCCACGACGACAAGCGCTCTTGCTCGATCCTTCTTCACGATTTACTCCGAGACCCCCTGGCCAGGAAGGCCCCCGAACTCAGGAACGGCGCTCTCGCGTGAGATTTTCTCGTGATTGGTCAAATTGGTGGAGGCCCAACTACGACGACAAGGGCTCTCGTTCGATACTTCCTCAAGATGTATTCGCAAAGGCCCTTGCAAGAGAGGCTCCCGAACTCAAGAGTGGCGCTCCCGCTCGAGACTTTCTCATACTTCAGGCAAGTTGGTGAAGGCCCAGACACGGCGACAAGGGTTCCCGTTCGATATTTCTCCGCATGTATTCCGAGAGCCCCTGGCCAGAGAGGCCCCCGAACTCAGGAACGGCGCTCTCACTCAAGATATCCTCGCAGCTCTGCCAGTGGCCGACAAGGAAGCTATTCCCCCCGAGAGGGGGTGCGATCGAAGACGAAGTCGGCGTGTATTGAGGGTTGGGGCCTACAGAATGCAAGACACGCGTGCCAGTAAAAGTGAACAGTCTTAAGCTGATTGTTGTTGTTGTTGTTGTTGTTGTTGTTGTTGTTGTTTTTGCTGTTGTTGTTGTTGTTGTTGTTGTTGTTGTTTTTGTTGTTGTTGTTGCGGTTGCTGTTGTTGTTGTTGTTGTTGTTGTTGTTGTTGTTGTTGTTGTTGTTGTTGTTGTTGTTGTTGTTGTTATGGTTGTGGTTGTTGTTGTTGTTGTTGTTGTTGTTGTTGTTGTTGTTGTTGTTTTTTTGTTGGTGCTGTTGTTTGTTTTTTTTGTGTTTGTTGTTGTTGCTGTTGTTGTTGCTGCTGTTTTAGTTGGCAACGGCGGGACTCTGGTACCCCGTTTTTTTTGGGGGGGGGGGGGAGGGGTTCGCAACCGCAACCGCGCAACCTTCGAGCGGGAGCGCCAGGGGAGGGGCGGTGCCGCAACGGGGCGGAGGGAAGCGCAACCAACGGCGCAACTGGGCGGGGGAGGGAGGGGCAACAGGGGGAGGGGAATGCGCATACCATTCTACTCTTGGGAGCAGCTGGACGCAGCTCTAGTAGGTTTCGGTAAGAGCCGGACGAAGCTTTGTTAGGATTTCATTAGAGCTGGACGCAGGTTTAGTAGGATTCGATTAGAGTTCGACGTAGCACTAGTAGGATTTGACGCGCCGGGCGCAGCTCTGTTAGGGTTCCATTGGAGCTGGGCGCAGCTCCAGTAGGATTCGATTGGAGCTGGACGGGGCTCTAGTAGGTTTCTATGGGAGCTGGACGCCTCCTAGTAGGATGCTGTTAGAGCTGGCTGCAGCGCCATTCGGATTGTATGAGTTGGGCCCAGGTCGAATAGGTTTCGATTCGAGCTGGACGCAGCTCTAGTAGGACTATTGGAGCAGGACGCAGCTCTAATAGGATTCTATGAGAACTAGGCGCAGCTCTATTGCGCCCCCCTGAGAAATGGGCGCAGCTCTAGCAGGATGCTGTTAGAATTGGATGCAGCTCGATTCGGGTTTTATAAAAGTTGGGCGCAAGGATTGTATGAGAGCTGGACGCAGCTCTAGCAGGATTCTATTAGAGCTGTATGCACCTTTGTTAGGGTTAGTTTGGAGCTGGACGCAGCTCTGGTCGAGCTCTCGTACACCTGGACGCAAATCTAGTAGGATTCTATGAGAGCTGGACGTAGCTCCAGTAGGATCCTATGGGAGCTGGGCGCAGCCTTGTTAGGAATTCATTAGAGCTGGACGCAGTTCTTCTGGGTTCTCGTACAGCTGGACGCACATGTATTGAAATTATATGAGCTGGTTGCAGCTGTAGTGGGATTTTATTTGAGATGGTCGGGGCTGTATTAGGATTCGAGTAGAGCTGGTTGCAGGTCTAGTAGGCTTCCATAGGGTCTGGACGCAGCGCTGGTAGGAATCATCAGAGTTGGACGCAGGTCTGGGAAGAATCGATAAGAGCCACACGCAGCTCTAACAGGATTCTAGCAGAGTTCGACGCATATGTAGTAGGATTTGTTCAAACTTGACGCAGCTCTGGTAGGATTCGATCCGGACTGGACGCCGCTCTAGTGAGACTTCATGAGGGCTGGTCGCGGCTTTAGTATGATTCGATCGTAGCTGTACGCATCTGTAGTAGAACTCGATTGGAGCTGATGAGCGCAGCCCTAGTCGGATTCTATCAGAACTGGGCGCAGCCCTGGTATGATTTAATTGGAGTTGGATGCTGTTCTAGTCGGATTCTGTTAAAGCTGGACGTCGCTCTTCTAGGATTCTATGAGAGCTGGGCGCAGCCCTCATTGGATTCTATTGGGGCTGGACGGAGCTCTAGTAGGATTTTACACGAGTTGGACGCAAACCCAGCAAGATCCTAGTTGACGTCTACGCATCTCTAGTAGGATTCTATGAGAGCTGGGCGCACCACCAGAAGGCTTCCATTCTAACTGGGCGCAGCGCTGGTCTGATCTTCTTAGAGTTGGACGCAACTCTGGTCGGATCCTATTCGGGCTGGACGCAACAGTAGTCGGATTCCATTGGATCTGGACGCAGTTGTGGTAGGATCTTATGGGAGCTGGACGCAGCTCTGGCGCAGCTCCAGTATGGGGTTTATTAGAACTGGACGCTTTTCGAGTGGGTACCTATGAGAGCTGGACGCGGCTCTAGTAGGATTTTATTAAAACTGGACGCAGCTCTCTTGGGTTTCCATCAGGGCCGGATGCAGCTTTAGTAGGTTTCTTTTCGAGCTGGACGCAACACCAGCACGATTCTATCAGAACTGGACGCGTCTCTAGTCTGCTTCTATTGGGGCTGGGCGCAGCGCTAGTAGGATCCCAATAGAGCTGAACGCAGCTCTAGTAGGATTCTTTGAGAGCTGGACGCAGCTCTAGTAGGACTCTGTAAAATCTGGGCGCAGCCCTATTAGGTTCCAAGGCTTCTATTCGAACTGGGTGTAGCTCTGTTAGGATCGTAGTACAGTTGGACGCAGCTCGAGTAGGATCCGATCAGAGCTGGACGCAGCTCTAGTAGGGTTCTACTAGAGCTGTGTGCAGCTCTAACAGGATTCAGCACGAGCCGGGGGCAGATCTAGTAGAGCTGGATGCAGCTCCAGTAGGATTATACGAGAGATGGACGCGGTTCTGTTAGGATTCAATCGGAATCACGCGCAGTTTTCGAAAGATTTTGTGACAGCTGGACTCGGCTCCAGTAGGTTTCTATTGGGACTGGACGCAACTCCAGTAGGATATTTTGTGACGTCGACGCAGCTTAGTAGGTTCCAGTGAGAGCTGGACGCAACTCTAGTAGGATGTATTTTGAGAGCTGGACGCAGCTCCCGTAGGATTCGATAGTTGCTGTACGCAACCTCAGTAGGCTTCTTTTTGGGCTGGGCGCAACTGTAGCAGGATTCTACCCGAGCTGGACGCAGCACTTGTAGGATCCTATAAGAGCTGGACCGTCGGATTTTATTCAAGCTGGATGCCGTTCTCGAAGGATTCCGTGCAATCTTGACGCAGGTCTCATAAGATCCCATACGGGCTGGACGCAGCTCTCGTAGGATCCTGTTCGAACTGGGCGCAGCTGTAGTAGGATTGTATCAAAGCTGGACCCAACACTTCCAAGATTCTCTGAGAGGTGGAGGCAGCTCTAGTAGGATTCTAGTAGGTTTGCTGCAGGAGCTCGCTTCGGTGGCGCGCGCATCCGTGCCCTGTTTAGAATTCCATTGGAAACCTTCTTTGCTTCATTTCCATTAGCGCGTGATGGTTCTGGTTGCGTGGTTGCGGTTGCGACCCCCCCGTCGCAACCTGGGGGCAAGGTGCCAAAACCCCTTCCAGCTTGGCGAGGCCAGGGACGTGGCACCCTGCTCCCAGGGTGCAACGAATCCGTCTCTGCGTTGAGCTTTCACTGCTGCAAATACTTTTAGACGCTTCGCGTGTCCCCACCAGCCCATCCAGAAACGATGTCCAGGCGAGTTGAGAGGTGATCAGGGAAGCGCGGGAGTAAAGAGGGGGACGGCCGAACCGTGTGAAGGAGAGACGGGGCGAATGAGTGAGAAAATTTGATGGATGGATGAGGGAGTAGGGAGAAGGAATATGAATCTGATGAGTAGGATGAGGAGGATGAGGAGGCGGAGGGGGAGGAGGAGGAGGAGGATGATGATAAGGGATAGGAGGAAGGACGAAGAGGAGAGAACGCAAAAGGGCCAGAGGTCTCTTGGATGCTTCTCGGAACCTCTTGGGGTATCTCTTGGGCGTCTTGGGACGTCTTGGGGGTCTCTTGGCGGTCGTATGGGGGCTCTTAGGCGTCTTGGGTGCCTCAGAGGGGGCCTCTTGGGGCCGCTTGGGATCCTTTTGGGGGCCTCCTGGGGGCCTTTTGGGGGCCTCTTGGGGCCATCTCGGGGCCATCTTGGGACCTCTTGGGGCCTCCTGGGCGCTTCTTGGGGCCATCTTGGAGGAGATCGGTCAACGCCGGGGGGTTCCTCAATTACGCCCCCCCCCGTACCCCCCCCCGTACTACAGTTCCTAACACAACAAGTCGTACATGTCTTTCGCAGCTTTTACCACAGGTCCCACAAGTGATCTTGCCAAAGGTTTTACACTTGCTCTTACTACATCTATTGCGGCAACTTTTCATACTAATCCCTCGATCGCCAAGCTCAGCCTCTACACCTGGTACTACGGCTCCTCATGCAGCTTCTACGACGTATCATGTGCCAGCTGTTCTCACGAGCATTACTACAGATAGCAGTGCCGATCTCAATGCAACTCTAGCGACACATCTTGTTGTCACAGCCAGTTGTACTCCTCCCAATGTTATATTGCAGATGCTCTCGCAGTTCGCATTGCAGCCAGTAGGACCACTCCCACTATACCCCTTTCGACTGCCTGCGCTGCATTGCCTGTTGGTGATGATGCTATTTGCGTGCCTGATGGCGAGGACGATTAGGCAAAGGAGATGGGAGGTGGAGGATGACAGAAGGAAAAGAGAGAGGATGAGGCAAGGGCAAGGCGATGAGAAGAGATGAGGAGGAGGAAAAGGAGGAGGAGGAGGAGCGGCAAGAACGATGAATCTGATACGAGGTGGAGGCAGAGAAGGAGGAGGTGGAGGAGGAGGAGAAGGAGGATCGATGATCGTCAGTCGAACTTTTCTTTGTTTTTTTGGTTTCCGTGTGTGTATCATCTATACATGTATACAGAGAGATGGAGCGAGAGAGAGTCCAGCATCATGACACAATTTTTAGTATACTGGAGCATGGAGCCAACTTCTTCGACATCAGCACCACGCCGTTAGTGAGGCCTTCCTATATTCAGCGCCGAGGTTGTATTTCTATGTTTTATCGATTCACGATGTAACTGCAGTCCGTCTCGGCGATGGCACCGATACAATACCGCCCACTCATTTGGTATCTGCGGTGCTCCAGCAAGCTGCCACAGCCGACACGATCTCCGTGGTGCAGGAGCGAAAGATGCAGCACTGCGCGTCTGCCGCACCACCGTCTCCAGCAACACGTGAATCATCCAGGTAATGGCCTCCACCAGTGTACGTGGTAGTTCTACTGACGCCACGTGCCGGACACGCGACGACGACGACGACGCCATGCCTGGCATCGACGACGCAACTGCCGCGGCCACCGGCACCCAGCAGGGAGGCCGAAGAGACGCGTGCCGAACGGCCGCCCCCATGCCCTCCGCGCCCTCCCCCCCCGCTGCCTCCCATCTCCTCCCATCGGCTCCCCCTCTCGACGTCGTCGCCGCCGCCGCCGCCGCCGCCGCCGCCGCCGCCGTCGTCGCCGTCGTCGTCGTCGTCGTCGTCGTCGTCGTCGTCGTCGTGGTCGTGGTCATCGTCGTCATCGTCGTCTCGATCCCGCTGGATGTGCATTGGGCTGGTGCGCTGAGCGGCTTCCTGGGGGCCGCGGGAGGCTGCCGAGGGGTGCCGCCGAGAGCGGCTGGCCGACAGGGCCTCGAGGCGCAGGCCCTCAGAGAGAGACATAGGACCTTCCCCGAGTCTCTGCCTGTACCACGTCAAGCTGCCGCCCGCTGCGAGGGACTCTGCCCCCAGTTTCTTGCCTGCCCCACGCCCTCAGTACACCGCCTAATTCGTGCTGCGGGGGGTTTGGCAGCGCACGCTCTGAGAGTCGTCGCCTGATGCCCTCGTCGTCCTCCTCCCTCCCTCCCTCCCTCCCTCCCCTCGCCCTCGGCCTCATCGCCGTTCGTCGTCGTCGTCCTCCTCCTCCTCGAGCCCTCGCAGCCCGCCTGCCTCCTGCGCCCCCCACGACCGTGAGCGCGCAGGTGGAGGAGAAGGCGAAGCTGCCAGAGGCCAAGAGCCCTCCCGACCCTCCCGCGGTGGGAGGGAGGGGGGGGGGGAGGCAGGCCATGTGGGTCCAGGATCGGTCGGCCCGGGCGCAGTTCGGCCAGGATGGCCTCCCCGAGGCAGGGCCGGCTTCGATCCAGATTCTGCAGGGCTCGGGCTTTCGAGGTTTTCGAGGTTTTCGGACGTCCTCGTCGGTTCTCGTCAGCTAAACAAGCCTCGGGATGCCTTCCAGCGGCTGCGCCTCGCCGAGGGCGTTCCCAGGGGGTGCCTCGTCGTCGTCGTCGTCGTCGTCGTCGTCGTCGTCGTCGTCGTCGTCGCCGCCGCCGTCGTCGTCGTCGTCGCCGTCGTCGTCGCCGTCGCAGTGGTCGTGGATCGTCCCGAGCGGCCGCCAAAGACCCGGAGGCCTCCGCGGTTTTGTGCCAGTCCGGGCCCGTCCGGGGGCTGCGCCGCGGTCGGCCGCATTCTCTCGTCGGCGAGCCCAGGGCGCGAGTGAGAGGGGGCAGGCCTCCTTAGAAGGTCACCACCCACCAAACCACCCCAACCCAACCCGAAGGCTCAGATTTGCCCTCGATTTCCAGTGGGGGGGGGGTCGGGGAACATCGAAAAAACACATGGAGCCCGTACCCCCCCCAACCCGAAATTCGGGTCAAATTCGGGTCTTCGGGTTGGGTTGGGGTGGTTTGGTAGGTAGTCATCTTCTGCGAAACCGTCTCCGTCTTCGGAAAACGACGTAGAAGGCTTCTCCGAGGGCGCGACGGCTCCTGAGGAGCCCCGCCGCCCTCTGAGGAGGCCCTGCCCTCTCTTGCTTCCCCCCTGGGCTCGCCGCCGATATTCTGTCGGTTCGGCCCTGTCGGTTGCTGTGCCGTCGTAGAGTGTCGGCGGCATTCGACGCAGAGCCCTCGCACCCGACAGCGCTCGCCCGGCGCGCCGAAGGCACGTTCAAAGTGCCTTCGGCTCCCGTCGCAGCCTCAATCCTTTTGCTTGGGATGTTTTTTTGTATCCGCCTCTGGTCATCGAAGTGACCCTAACCCTAGTAACAGTGAAGACGTGGCCTCGCTGAGGTCACCGTCTTTGCAATAGGGACAATGATATATCTGGGCGATTTGGTTCGATACATCTGCAGACCAGATCCCCTATCCCTACTGTTTTTTGCCCTCCTAACTTAGGTCTCCTCCCAAACTCCCCGAAAGATTAGGGGTCCTTTTTGGTTCATCATCTGGATAGAGCCGGGCAGCAGGAGACCGCTTTTCATCCCCCGGAGATCACGGGCGTGGCTGGCTGGTGACAAGTCATGATTCGCGCCGACGTGGGAAAGCTGAGACATCGCTTCTTCCCTCAAATGGCGCAGGCGCGCATCGTGGCTCATGACGTGACCAGGGGTGGAGCGGGGGATGGGCTGGGGCCGGTCACGGGCGTCATTGCGTGGTAAAATAATCCTTGGACGACATGTGTGCACCGTACCGTGTTGAGGCCTCTTGAGGCGTCGTCGATCCTCGATCCAGGAGTGGTAGGGCGCACGGTGTCTCGGTCCCCAGAGCAAGACAACTGTGCACCGTGCCGCGCTGGGGCGGGACCCGACGGGAGTCCAGGCATAGTACGGTGCATGTGCGCCGTCCTCGCAACAAAATACGGCGGGCTCCAGTCCGCTTCCCATTCAGGGCAGGGCTCGCTGTCGGTGTCGCCGTGGGTGTTGTCCGCTGGAGGCAGAGACGTCGCCCGCCCGGCAGTGGCTGTCGTCGGTGCCGGAGTCGCGGGCAGGCTCGCCGAGGCCTGGGATGCAGCCGAGCAGGCCAGCGCAGAGGGCAGGGGCATCGGGAGATGGGCGATCGAGGGCAGGAGTGTGTCCACCGAGCTCCGAGTGGGACCGATGAGATGGGGTCGCAGGCTCGCGCCGCATCGCCGGCGCATCGGCGATGCGGCGCAGTCCAGAGTGCGATGTCCTCCGTGGAGATGACGCCGCCGATGCGTCGCCAGTGTGTGGACGATGCGGCGCGATCCTCCGGCCCCATCTGCTCGGACCCTGTGTGTTACCGAACGCGTTCCACTACTCGCAAAGTGCCTACTCGCAAACGTGCGAGAAACAGGTGTCTGCCTCGACGTGATTTCTCGTAGATCTCCCCCGGCGGATCCAGGCCATTTGCGAGCAGTCACTTTGTGAGTAGTGGAACGCGCTCGTCCAGTGTGGGAGGCTTCCGGGGAAGGAGGGACTGTCCAGGCAGGCCCAGGCAGAGGATAAATCGCGCGCCAGAGCGTTCCAGGACGCTCTCGGAGAGCTCCGGGGCGCTTTCTGGGCAGGCCGCACCGCGGCTCTGGACCGCCGCGGCGCCCGATGCCCTCTGGACCTTTGTGGGCCCCGGAAACGGCAGGGCCGTTTTTTCACGGTTTCCAAAAAAAAAGGTCCTTGAAAGTGGAAACGGCAAAAAAACGGCGACCGAAAACGGCAAAAAAACGGCTCCAGGATTGGAACCGAGCCGGAACCGGTCAAAAAACGGCGACGGAACCGGTAAAAAACGGCGTCGGAACCGGCAAAAAAACGGCAGAACGGAACCGGTAAAAAAACGGCCCTGCCGTTTCCAGGGCCCACTAAGCTCTGGACCCGTTGGTCGGAGCTTCACCATGGCTGAGGCCTTGCGGCTGGTGCCGCAGGCCCTGGACGACGACCCCCCCACGATGGAGGAGGCATTCGGGAAGGTCGGGATGGGACGCTTCCAGGAGTGCCCAAGAGGCTGCACGAGGCCCCCAAGAGGTGTCCCAGAGGCTCCCCGAAGTCTTTTGGGGGGTGTCTTGGGAGCCCTGCGGGGAGCCTCCCGGGGCTTCACGATAGATCCCCATCCGAGCTTGTCGCCATCTTGGGCGTTCGATCGTGGGGCCCCTCGTGGCACGCAGCCGCCCAGGCCTCCGTGGAGGGAGCCGCCGACGACCGCCCAGACGACCGATGACGAGGGCCACAGGGCCGCCGGAGACCGGCCGATGACGAGCGCAGGGCGGGCCTGTGCCGTCGCAAGGTTGAGCACTGACAACGGCCCACCATCGATCGGGCCAGAGTACGGTAGGTTCGCGTCGTGTCGACCGGCGGCGACCCCGCCGCCGACGTTCAACGTTGAACGCCGACGGCGGCCCAGAATCGGTCGATGTTGAACGATCGGACGTTGCGGAGACGGCCGATCGTTCAAGGTTGAACGATCCAGCGCGGTGTCGGGAACCAACGCTGGCGTCGGCACGACACGAACCTGCCGTAAAGGGGGGATTGGGAAAGGGGGGGGTACGAAATTTGCTGCATGCAGCTGGTTTCGGCCTCACCGAGGGGCCCATTCCTCGATACATAGCCGCCTCCGGCGCCGGAAGGCGCCGGAAAGATTAGCTACGTGAGCCGATTCTCCCCCCCCCTTATGCTATCCCCCCCTTTCGCCCGACCCGAGTCGACCAACACAGTGAGCGGCTTGAATGAGGAACATTTATTTTTCAAAAGGGGCTCGGTCGTTTTGCATGCGTTCTTTAACGTTGCGTATGCGTTGCGTATTATTTCTCGTTCCTTCTGCGTTGTTCCCTGGGAAAAGAAGGGGCTTGGTCCCTTCTTTATCGTTCCCAAGGTCAGGCCGTTGACTGCTCGATTAGGGGATCAACTACAGAATTGATTTGCCCCCAACTGGATTTTCTCGTTGAATTTGTTAAGAAAGACGTAAACGATTCGTAATATCTATGGAACACTCTTCCTATGTTTTCGTAGATGCGATTGAAGAATCCATTTCGGGGGAAATTAATTCTGCTGTCGATCCCCTACTCGAAATACGGGACGACCTGGCGATCAAAAAACCGCCCACATCGCCGAAGGTTGAGAGCGGCCCGCGCGGTGTCAGAAGCGCCAGCGCCGGGGGCGTCGTGGCACAGTCCGCCGTGCCTGGAAACATCCGACGTTTGAGAACATGTTGCAGCATCTCGACACATCACGGAACCATCCGACGTCTGCAAACATATTGCAGCATCGCGACACATCACGATTGGAGCCTTTCCTTCTTCGTCTCGATCTCTCGTCTCCGCTCCTCGCCGGTGCTTGTGCATCTGTGGGCGGCCGCACTCGTCGCGGAAGTCTTCCGCGTCTGAGTGCTCCTCCCTCCCCTGGTCCTCTGCGCGGCCGCCCGCGTCCTTTTTTCCCCCTCTCGCGCGCTTGCCGATTCGCAGTTCGGTCGTCCCGAAACGCCACCCGCTGGAGCAGCTTCTCTGCCCTGTAAAAATTGTTTACTTGCGGGATGTTGTTCTCAACGAAGCCACTGATCAGGTCTGCCGCACATCGCCACGGAGTGCACGGGCTGCTCGAGAGATGCTGCGGTCGCCCCCGACCCCACCAGAGTCAAACACCACGAGAGGATGCCTTGACCCCATCTTGCTGCTGCCTTTTTCGAGCCAGATCGATCCGTGATGGTCCAGGGGCCCGAGACCGAGCAGGAGCGCCCTGTGCGACAAGAGACTGCAACAGCCAGATCTCATGCACACCAACGCCAGGGTGGTCTCGACGATCTTCAGGACGTGGGTTAGTCCAGTGGATTGCCTACCCCGTCCAGCACCACCGACAGCACGCCGCCCGTGCTTGCCCTCATGACGCCGCCTGCGCTGTCTTGAAGGGCTTCGGTGGACCAGCACGTGTCGGCGCCAGCGCACGCTCCGAGGCCTTGACCGCCGATCCCCACGACGTGAGCCTTCTTCGAGCGTGCGCGGCGCCCGCTTGCGCCGCTTGCGCGTCGACCTCGGGGCCGACGCCGGCGGCCATCGCCGCGGGCTCCTGCGGGCCCTCGCCGCCTTGGGCGCGGCGCGCCGGGCGCTCGGCGAGGCGCTCGGCTCGACGGCCTCGGGTGGCGTCGGCGACCCCCGCCCGTCGGCGGAGAGGCGCCGCCCAGAGCTCGCGGCCGCTCTGCGGAGCTCCCGCGGCGCCCTTGGGGCCACTGCTGGATCTCCGGGGAGCAGGGGCAACGGAAGGGGGGGGGATTAGGTCGGGCGAAGAGAACTATGCACATGCACCGATCCTGACAACGTCCATCCTTGACCCAGGATCGGTGCATATACCTTCCTGACCAAGGTAGAGGGCGTATGCACCGATCCTGGGCTCAGGATGGGCCTGGCCAGAGTCGGTGTATGTGCATAGTTCTCTTTCCTCTATTAGGCACAGTGGGGGATGCATCGACCCCCAATGACCCATGCATCGCCGGCAGGGGCCCGATGGCCCACCCCCGCACAGGAACGTGCGGATTCGCCACCGGGAGCCTGGCGCCGCCGATCTATCGACGATGTATGGCCGATCTATCGGTCGATGTTCGCCCCCCCCCCCCCCCCCCCCCCATGTGCCAGTTCACCCCCCATTCGTTGCCTCTCAGAGGGGCAGGGAGTCATGATGACGTCACCCTGCAGCACCGCCCAGATACCCAGGATGTTATGCTGCTCCGCGCGCCTCGAACTCCTGGAGCGTATCCTGAGCCACTCTTCGGAACACGCGCAGGGGGGTAATCAGGGGGAGGGGGAAGGCTTCTTGTAAAGAGGCCGTTTCTTATAGAGGGCACGGGCCCTGTCTACAGACGTAAGGCCAGCACCCTCTGAGAAGCAGCCTCCTTCCAAGAAGCCTTCCCCCCTCCCCCTACCCCCTTTGCAAGCCGCCAAGTGGAGGAGGAGGAGGAGGAGGAGGAGGAGGAGGAGGAGGAGGAGGAGGAGGAGGAGGAGGAGGAGGAGGAGGAGGAGGAGGAGGAGGAGGAGGAGGAGGAGGAGGAGGAGGAGGAGGAAGAGAATGAGGCCTCACTTAATTACCCCCCCTTCTGCGCGCCGCCAACTTCTCGTGACGTCACTCTTGTCTTTCTCCGTGACGGGTCGGCGCGAGGCCACGGAGGTGACAGCGCGCCGCGCACCGAGGGGCGGCGCGAGGCAGCGGGGCCGGGCAGCTCAGGAGCACTCCTCGGTCCTCCTGGCTCCTCCTCGTACCCATGCCGCTGCCCTTGGCTGGTTTTCCCAAAAGGATCAGGCCAGAGAAGCACCCCCCCGCGGGTCCTTCCGTTCCGTTCCGTTCCTTTCCTGGTTTTCCTCCTCTTGGGCTGCCCGGGAGGCCCTCGCCGCCACCGCTGGATTCGCCTCGAAATCCTGGTCAGAACCATACCTACCGTTGCCCGGCCCTGGTTGTCCCCTTTTTTGGGCTGCCTGGGAGGCCCTCGTCGCCACTGCTGCATCTGCTTGGAAATCTTGGTCAGAACGCGCCCCGGGAGAGGCCACTTTGGGGCGCTGCGCTGGACCCATAGTCCAGGCTGCTCAGCTACGTGGTACACCTTGCCACCGAGTTTGAATTCCCCTTTCGCGTTATAATGTTCCAACCCACTTTATTCTTGATCACCAGAAAGAGTTTTGATCATCACGAAAGTATCGGAAGTTTAGGGGTTCCAAGTGTCGGGCCTTGGGAGGCGATATTCGTTCGACACTGTTTCCACACTTGTCTTGGAGCTCGAATTTATTTCTGGGATGTGGCCCTTAAGTACGATGGGAACAGCACAACTTTCGCGAGTCTCTTGAGCCACTCGGAGGTCCAGAGCGTCGACCGACCACCTCACCGGCCCTGGCCAGGCTCGTCTCAGGCCTGGGATCGCTGTGCGCGTGCTCGATCCTCGGGCCTCTCGAACCTCAGAATTTTCTCGATCCTCGTGATCTCGATCCCCGAACCTCACGCGGCTCGAATTGGATTGGTTTTCGAATCCTCGACCCTCGAACCTTTCGATTCTCGATCCTCGAGCCTCACGATCCGCGAACCTCTCGAACCTCGAATCCTCGGCGCCTCCCTGGCCGAGCTGGGATGGCGTATGCACCGGTCCTGTGTGCCCACGACGGGCCTGGCCAGGATCGGTGAGGGTGGCGCTGACATCCCGCCAATCCGCGGTGCTTCCCCGTACGGCGCCCCTGGGCCGCCTCGACTGCAGGCCGCTTGTCCGCCAGTCCGAGCCTTCCCCTTCCCCGCCCCCAGCGGCCCCGCGCTCCTCCCGCCAGTGGAGCGAGTGGAACCAGTACGACGACTGGGAGGAGGCGCCCTTGCGCCTCCTCCCGCAGTGACATCGTCCTCGTCGTCAACGTCGGCGTCCTCGGATGACGTCGGGGAGGAGGTGGAGGAGGAAGAAGATGATGATGATGAGGAGGAGGAGGAGGAGGAGGAGGAGGA
>CAUYUJ010018478.1:87379-119879 GCA_963575745.1 Prorocentrum cordatum
AGAGGAAAACGAAGAAGCAGAAGAAGAAGAAGCATAAGAAGAAGAATACTAATAAGAAGAAGAAGAAGAAGAAGAAGAAGAAGAAGAATAATACGAAGAAGAAGAATAAGAAGACGAAGAAGACGACGAAGAAGAAGACGAATAATAAGAATAATAAGAATAAGAAGAATAATAAGAATAATAATAATAATAATAATATTAAGAAGAAGAAGAATAAGAAGAAGAAAAATAATAAGAAGAAGAAGAATAAGAAGAATAATAAGAATAAGAAGAAGAATAATAAGAATAATATTAAGAAGAAGAAGAACAATAATAATAATAAGACGAAGAATAAGACGAAGAATAATAAGAATAAGAAGAATAATAATAATATGAATAATAATAAGAAGAAGAAGAATAAGAAGAATAAGAATAATAATACGAATAATAAGAAGAAGAAGAATAATAAGAAAAATAAGAATAAGAAGAATAATACGAATAATAATAATAATAAGAAGAAGAAGACGAAGAAGAAGAAGAATAATAAGAATAATAATAATAATAAGAATAAGAAGAATAAGAAGAAGAAGAAGAATAATAAGAAGAGGAGGAGGAGGGGGAGGAGGAGGAGGAGGAGCAAGAGGAGGATAGAAGGGGGAGGAGAGGAGGCGGAGGAGGAGGAGGAGGAGGAGGAGGAGGAGGAGGCGGAGGCGGAGGTGGAGGAGGCGGAGGAGGATCAGGCGGAGGAGGAGGAGGGGGAGGAGGAGGAAGGGGACACGAGCATGGATCAGGGGGTAAGTAAGCGGTGGGAAGGGGATTTAGGGGCTTCCACGCATCGGGTTCTAGTGGTGTCCACGTTCGCAGGCGCTCCAGAGTTCCAGGGATGATGAGATGAGTGGGAAGGAACATGAGGAGAAGGAGGAGCAGGAGGAACATGGTTATGATGGCCATTGCTTACTCGAAGAAGCGCTAGTCACAATATTTTCCAGTGCTTTCTCTCCACATCCTTAAGTGGGGGTTTTGTTTTTTTGGACACCCCGCGCAGGCCCCGTTAGAGGTGGTGCTCGCTCTTCTTCGCTCTGCGGAGGGTGGCCGGCACCGCGCTCTGCGCGAGTTCAGCGGCAGAGGCGCTGCCGCTGCTCCCAGGGCGTGTCCTTCTTAGAGGTCGCCCGAGGCCTGGCTCTTGGAGGTCGGCAGGCGGCGGAGGAGGAGGAGGAGGAGGAGGAGGAGGCGGACCAGGTTGCAGTGGGCCTTGGCTTGGTGCGCCGAAAAATCGTTGGGCATGAGCGCCGCCCAGAAAGGACCCCACGTGTGGGCCCTGGGGCTGGGGGCTCCGGTCCCTGCGCCTGGGCCCGCCCACGGGGTCGGCACCGTGCCTTTATAGTCGATGTGCACATCCGACGGCGGGATGGCCACCTGGCAGACCATGCTCACAGCAAAATCTTCGGCATCACTCGACGACTGGAAACGGGGCCTGATCTCGCGGAAGAGGAGGAGGAGGAGGAGGGGGAGGAGGAAGAGGATGAGAAGGAGGAGGAGGATGAGGATTCGGAGGAGGAGGATTCGGAGGAGGAGGATCAGGGGGGGAGGAGGAAGCGTATAGGAGGAGGACGTCGACCAGGAGGAGGATGATGCTGATGATGATGAGGATGCTGTTGCTGATGATGATGATGCTGCAGCTGCTGATGATACTGATGATGATGACGATGCTGATGATGATGAGGATGATGATGATCATCATCATGGCGCTGATGCTCATGCTGGTGCTTCTGATGCTGATGCCGTTGACGATTACAATGCTGATGCTGATGATGGTTCTGCTGCTGCTGCTGCTGATGATGATGATGATGACGTAATGGTCATGCTGCTGATGATGCTGGCGAAGATAATGATGTTGATGCTGCTGCTGATGATCATGCTGCTGCTGATGCTGATGATGATGGTGATTCTGATGACGATACTGCTGAAGATGATGATGATGATGATGATGATGATGATGATGATGATGCTGATGATGCTGATGATGATGATGATGATGCTGATGATGATGATGATGCTTGTGTTGATGGTGATGATGATGGTGACGTTGATGGTGGTGATGGCGATGATGCTGCTGCTGCTGATGATGCTGCAGATGATGATCATGAGGATGCTGCTGCTGATGATGATGCTGATGGTGATGACGATGTTGAGTATAATGACGATGCTGATGATGCTGATGATGATGATGATGATGCTGACACTGATGGTGATGACGATGGCGATGATGCCAATGATGCTGATGATGCTGATGATAATGATGGTGATGGTGGATGTCATGATGATGACCATGCTGACGAGGAGGGGGGTGATGCTGATGATGCTGATGCTGATGATGATGATTCGTATGATGATGCTGATGCTGATGCTGCTGATGATGATACTGCTGGTGCTGATGACGATCACGATGACGATGAGTGGGTTGCTGATGCTGATGATGCTGCTGATGATGACGATGCTGCCGATGATGCTGCTGATGATGATGCTGGTGGAAATCACGATGCTGACGATGCTGATGAGGAGGGGAGTGATGATGAGGATGATTAGTATGATGACGATGATGCTGCTGCTGATGATGATGATGACGATGCTGATGATGACGATGATGCTGCTGCTGATGATGCTGATGGTGATGGCGATGATGATGCTGATGATGACGATGATGCTGCTCACCATGCTGATGAGTAGGTTGCTGATGTTGATGGTGCTGATGGTGATGCTGAGGATCCTGGTGATGACGATGCTGGCGATGGTGGTGATGGTGGTGGTGATGATGATGATGAGGAGGTAGAGGATGATGCTGATGATGATGATGATGCTGATGAGGGTGATGATGCTGATGATGATGCTCATGCTAATGCTCATCATGCTGCTGCTGCTGATCGTGACGATGATGCTGCTGCTGATGCTGATGCTACTGCCAATGATGAAGCTGATGCTCATGTTGATGATGCTTCGGATGATGCTAATGATGATACTCATGATGCTGATGCTTCTGATGACGATGATGCTGCTGCTGATGATAGTGATGATACTCATGATGATGATGATGGTGGTGGTGATTTTGGTGGTGATCACGATGATGCTGATGACGATGATGCTGCTGATGATGATGGCAATCTGATGCTGATGATGACTATGATGATGCTGATGATGACTGTGACGCTGATATTGATGATGATGACGAGGACGATGATGCTGATGATGATGATGCTGATGATGATGGTGCTGCTGATGATGCTGCTGCTAATGATGATGATGATGATGATGATGATGATGACGATGATGATGATGATGATGATGATGATGATGATGATGATGATGATGATGATGATGATGATGATGATGATGATAATGATGATGATGATGATGATGATGATGATGTTGTTGCTGCAGCTGCAGCTGCTGCAGCTGCTACTGATGACAATGAGGAGGATGAAGAAGATGAAGAGGAGAAGGACGAAAAATAGCAGGACAATGACGGCGAGGAGGCGCAGGACAATGACGAACACGACGAGGAGAAGGAAGAGGAGAAGGACGAGGAGGAGGAGGACGACGAGGAGGTTGACCAGTTCGTGGGCAGCTCACTCCTCTTCTGTGGAAGGCGCTGGGGAATGCTTTTGGCTGCGCGTCTGCCAGTGTTCACTCTGCCCCTGCGGGCAGCCAAGGCATGCAGCCCGGGCGCCCCCCTCACTCCTATTCGCAAGTGCGGGGTGTATGGTGTGTATTTATACACAAATATCTTATTCATATCCGTATCCGATATACATCAATATTTATGGTGCTATTACTTATATTTCTATGCATATCGAATTTCAATGTGTATGTATAGTTGTACAGTAGTGTGTCTCTCTATATACATCTATAGATAGTTGTGTCTTTCATTGTCGTGTGTATTTGTATTTCTATACTTCTGAATTTCCATATGTATACACGTATGTATGGGTGTGTTGCCTTATCGGCCAGCCGCTGGGGGCAACAGTTCTGTCTACGCGACCACCCAGGGTGGCCAATTAGTTTGGAGCGTGTTTTGCCGATGCTGTCCCGTCGACTGGAGTCATTGTCGTGTCGGCGTAAGAAGTGCTTGCGTGTGTGTGTGTGTGTGTGTGTGTGCGTGTGCGTGTGCGTGTGCGTGTGTGTGTGTGTGTGTGTGTGGCTGCGTGGTTTCGAGAGCTCTGCTACGCGTGCGCATCATTCGCACACGCCTGCACAGGCGGCCGCCGATTCTCGGGCTCCTTTGCTCTGTACCGTTGTCTGTGCTCGTTTTTGGTTGTCGGCGCGGCCTCTTTCGGGCTCGTCTCTCCTCTTTTCCCTCCCCTCTACTTCCTGGCTTCGCCGGTCCCTGGGTTTACACGTGCTTGTATATGTACACAAGTGCACAAGTGTGCATGTGTGTATATGCGGATATGTATGTGCACATTCACATATACATATACGTATATGTATAAACCTAGTTCGGTATATGTTACACTCATGAACGAATTCCATGAGGTAAGGAGGAATAGGAAGACCCCTCCTGGCAGGGCGACGAGGAGTTCGACGAGACCCGCACCCTGTGGAAGTCGCTCCTGCCACCGGAAGAGATGAAGACGGAGCGCGCGGGGCGCGGGGCGGGGGGGGGCCTCCCCTCTCTGCAGGGACTGGCCGCGTGCCCGCGGCTCTGCCGGGGGGGAGCACCGCTGGTGCAGCGCCAGGCCGAGCCCGTTGTGGCTCCCTCTCCGCTCGTTTGCCTTGCCTGCCTCTTGCATTCCAGTCTCGCTCTTTCTCTCTCTCTCTCTCTGGCTCGTCGGTGTCTTCGCCCGAGGAGGAGGAGGAGGAGGAGGAAGAGGAGGAGGAGGAGGAGGAGGAGGAGGAGGAGGAGGAGGAGGAGGAGGAGGAGGAGGAGGAGGAGGTTTTTTGCTGCAAGAACGATGCCTGGCGGTCCCCGCCCCAGCTCGCCACATGAGAGTAGGATAGGCGGGCACTCCGCCTCGGGGTGCCATCCCGCCTCCGTCCTGATTCAGTCCATGAGGCACTCCCAGAAAGCGGCGCGCTCCTCCTGTACCAGGGAGCGCGGTACCGCCTCCAGGGAGACCTTCACTGCGTAAGGATTTCTGCCTCGGCGCAGGAGCGAGAGGCGGTACCCTGCGGTGGGGTTCGCTGGAGCCCCTCCGCAGGCACCAAGGAGCTTGCACCCCCTCTCGCTCGAGAAAACACCGCACCGATCGCAGAAGGTGTACTGGCCCACGCGGTGCAGCTCGTGTCCAAGAGCCGCACCGCGAATGGCGGGAGAGATGTCTCCTTCCCCGTCCCCCCGCCCCAGCTCGACGGAGGAGGAGGAGGAGGAGGAGGAGGAGGAGGAGGAGGAGGAGGAGGAGGAGGAGGAGGAGGAGGAGGAGGAGGAGGAGGAGGAGGAGGAGGAGGGAGGAGGGAGGAGGAGGAGGAGTGGGAGGAGGAGGACGAGCACGGGGACGAAGAGGAGTAGCAGGAGGAGGGTAAGGAGGAGGAGGAGGAGAGGGAGGAGGTGGAGGAGGAGGAGAAGGAGCAAGAGGCCGAGGAGGAGGCGGAGGAGGAGGAGAAGCACTGACCAGGCAGGTCTACGACCAGGCGTGCCATTAGACTCTTCTCGGGCAGCCCCCGCGGCGCCCCTCCCGCGCGGGGTGCGCCCCCTTCTCGAGCCGACACGTCCGTCAGGCCACCCTTGCAGTAGAGCGGCACTTCGACCCGGCGATTGTTTTTTCTATCCTCTGGCGCCTGAAGGTCGTTACCCGAAGAAGAAAAAACGCCATACACATTAAACTGTTTGCGTTCCGCGCAGATTTCTTGGGATCTGCGCCCGGGCGGCGCCTCCGGCGCCGCCCCTGGCACGCTCCGCGTGCCAGGGAGGGGGTCCAGCGCAGATCCAAGAAATCCGCGCGGAGCGCCCAAAGTTTATGTTGATGGCGTTTTTTCTTCTTCTTGCTATCCCGGCCGAGCCCCACCAGGTAATGGTGCTGATCGTACGCAGGGGAGGCGGGAAGGCCTGGACCCACCATACGTGTTGGTGCTCGCGCGCGTGCTGTGGCGATCGCAGCGCCCCCCCGCCCCGACGTGCCCGCCCCTCCCAAGTGTGACCTTCACCGGGGCCCCCGACCCTCGCCCCCTCCCCCCCCCTGGCTAAAGACCGTTGCAGAGATTTCGTGACGCTTCGCGTATCTTCACCAGCTTGACGCGCCCTCTGGACTTTTCCTTGCGGGCCGCAGATCAAAAAAATATATCTTCACCAGCTTCGGCTTCCCCCCCAGTCGACGGCGCCCTCCCCTGAGCGGCAGCGAGGCCCGCCTCCTGTCTGTTCCTCCCTCCGCTGTCCTCTCGTCGCCTCCGTCTCCCTCCTCCAGTTGCGCAATTTAGTACGTAGCGCGTTAGATACGACTCTTGGACGGCGTCCAGCGTCTCCCGGTGCGCTTGCGATCGAAAAAGTATCTTCACCAGCCCATCCATAAACGATCGCCAAGCGAGTTGTTTATGTCAGGGAAGTGTAGAAGCATGCATGCAGTGGAACAGCCGTATTGGAAACGGGTGGATGGCGCAGAACTGGCGGAGACATTTGCTGAATGATTTAACACATGTCCCATTCAGGGGCGCATCGTTCCCCATCTTACTTCAAACGAGTTGTGGGTGGAAACAAAACAAGGTGTCCGCCTGGGCCCCCGAGCGGAAGTGCGAGCGCTGTGGCGCGCGCGGTCGCGCGCGACCCGCCGCTGGTAATAACGTGAATGCGCGGTCGTCGCGGCGGCGACGACGGCGACGGCGACGACGACGGCGGCGTTTGTGCCGACGGCGACGACGACGGCTGCAACGGCGACGGCGGCGACGACGAACGTCCCGGCGACGGCGGCGACGGGGCCCGGGCCCACGGGCGAACTTGCACCCCGCCCTCATTCTTGGAACTCCGCGCCTGGTTTTATGGGAGGAACGGCATTGTTGCGCGCAGTTTTGCCCCAGCCGTCCTTCCGCTTGACTAAAAATTTCTTTCTCTTTACTACAACGCCCTTTTCTCTGAATGTATTAAGCGGCGCGCCTTTGCTAAAACCGTTTCCCCGCTTTGGTAAAGCCGTTTCCTCGCTTTAGTACATCCGTTTCTTCGCTTCAGTAAAGCCGTTTTTTCGCTTTGGAGAACGCGGTCTGCCTTAGTAGAGCCTTGGGGATGCGATGGTGATGCGGGGCCAAGGCCGCATCCTCACCGCGCATCCTTATTGATACGGGTCGATTGTAGGCTCTCCAGGCGCTGGGCTCGCCTCCTGTCTCGCCTCCGGTCTCGCCTCCGCTCGTGCACCGTCCTGGCCGCGCCCCGAGGACGAGGACTGGGGGGACGCCGGCCTCGGAGGAGGCGCCCGCGCGCCAGGGGGAGCCGCCCCCGGGGCGGGTGCGGCACGGGCGCGCGGCACGGCAGGGGTGAGCGGCAACGATGCGTCGGCCCGCATGGTAGGGATGGGAAGCCTGCCCACGGGTACCCTGGCGCCCTTGCCCTCCTCGGTCCATGCCTCGCCGCTTTCGTTGGCCTGGCCCCGCTCGAAAAGCGTCGAGATGGGCGTCCAAGGCCCTTGCGTCCTTGTCGCGCATCCTTTTGATGCGGGCCGACCGTATCTCTGTTTAACCCAAGAGGGGATCCAGCGAAGTTGAGGTGGTGCAGTAGATGTGGTGCAATGGATTTGTGGGGTTGCAGTAGATTCGGGGTGTGCAAGACACTCCAGTGCGCAAATGTACTGCTGGGTTTTCGCGTGCGATGTATTCGATGCAAAGCAGTGCAGTACGATTCCTTGGCGCAATACATTTGCAATACACTTGCCCCACATCTATTGCACCACCCGCTTTCAGCTGGACCCCCATTTGGGTCACGAGGACTATCGGGGGCCTGTCGCCGATCTGTCGGCGATGTATCGCTGCTTCCATGCCGATGTTTCTTTCCCCCCACGCCCTCGGGGGCGCGATGAGCGCGCGGCACGTCCTGGGGGGAGCGGCTCGTCCTCCTCCGCCTTTTAGGGGAGGAGGGAAAGCTACGGCACCCACACCGCTGCCCTTTCCCCTCGTCTCCCCATGCTTTGGCCTCCTGGGGGGCCCTCGTCCCCACCGCTGGATTCGCCCCGAAATCCTGGGCGGAGCGCACCCTTGGAGAGGTCTGGGGAGTATCGGTGCTGGTACCTTTCGGTTTCCCCATCCCAGGGGATCCTTGAGACGTGGGTCAATGCAAACGGGGGCCAGCCAGAGCAATCTTGCCTGGTCCTGCAGAGCCAGAGGTGCACTGACCCGGGCTAGCGTGCAGGATCCTGCAGCTTCTTGCAGGGCCGTGCGCGATCTTGCAAAGCCGGACTGACCCACGTTTGCATTGACCAGGGTTAGGGGGACAAAAAGTGACACAAACATAAAAACTCGGAGGCCCGCGCGGATTTCTCGGATCGGCGCTGGACCCCCCCTCCCTGGCGCGCGGAGCGCGCCAGTGGCGGCGCCGGAGGCGCCGCCGGGGGGCCCCAGCGCCTAAGGTCGGGCGACGAAATCTATACATATCCACTGCTCCCTGACCATGCCCATCTTGAACCCAGGAGCTGTGTATGCGCCCTCCTGGCCAAGCCAGGGGGGCGTGGCGTATACACCGCTGCGGGGTTGAGGATGGGCCTGGCCAGGGAGCAGTGGATATGTATAGATTTCGTCGCCCTATAAGGGTTCCCCTGGGTCAGAGTGCGTCCCCGAGGAGCGGTCTGTCCTCCTCCTTCTCTCAGGGGGAGAGCTGCCAGACGCGCTCGCGTCGGGACACGCCTCGCGGCACGAGGTTTTTGGGCCGCCTGCGGCCGCCGAGGGCCCTCGCCGGTTCTCCGCCAAATTCGGGGTTGGACAGACCTCCTACCACGACACGTCGATTAAAGAATTGGCCGTTTTCGGTTCGCGAGAGGGCTCCGCAGCCGTCCTTCTTGCGGGTCCAGGTCCGTCGGTTTCGGTCCCGGGCCTGTTTCACCAAGGGGAGGTGTACTAAAAGGGAGGCTTGCCCATCGCCGACAGATGGCTCGGGAGGAGCAGCCGACCTCTGGGACACGGTCGGGACTTCTGGGGGTCGCGAATCATGAAAGCAGGACGTCGCATGTCTGGGGAAAGGCACACCGCGATGCCGCCGTGCTCCTCGGTGACCCTCGCTGCCATCGCGGGAGTCGCTCGAAGTTCTGGTCGGAGCTCCGCGGAGGGGCTGTCTCGGCGCCAGGTTGATCCTCGAGCTTGTTGTCTGGAGTCGGGCCTGTCCCTCTACAGGGGGGATGCTCAGAAATAGTCAAAACATAGTCAGCGGATCTTTTCTTGAGCATTTGTTTGACCATCTGGGAGTTTTTTTGTTTGCTATATCTATCTATCTATCTATCTATCTATCTATCTATATATATATATATATATATATATATATATATATATGCCCAAAATCCCCCTGTAGGGGGACACGCCCGACTTGAGCTTCGTCTCCCAGCGCCTGGGCCTGGGCCTGGGCCAACTCCCTGCGCCCGCTGCTCTGCGGCAGTCCACACGGGGCCTCCTCGCCCGCGCTTTGGGTGCGGCCTGGCCCAGGGGAGGGGATCGACGGGGAGTGTGATCTTGGAGCATGGCCTGGGCGTTTTTTTGTTGTTGCTGTTTTTTTAAAGTTTTGTTTCAGTTGTTTTGTTCTTTGTTTTTTTGTGTTTTTATTGTCGTTTTTTTATTTGTTTTTTTTTTGGTTCCCCCCCCCTCTGGCGGGTAACGCCTTTTGCCTGGCCCCCCCCATCCCCCCCCTTCGGGATGACGCCAGCGATCGTGGGTTTCTTTTGGGGGGGTGGAGGGCGGACCCCCCTCCTCTCGGCGAGGTTCCTGGGCTATGACTTCGGCGAGGTTCCTGGGCTAGGCGAGGTCCATGACTTCGGCGAGGTTCCTGGGCTATCGGCCGGCACCTCCTCTCCGCAGGTGTGGCAATCGACGTGCCGCTGGCGCGGAGACGCGCCCTGGCCGCGGCCGCCGGTCGTGCCGTGGCCCGCCGGCCCAGCCCCCCGGGCCACGGCCGGCGGGCCCAGCAGAAGACAAGAGCAGCAGCCTCTTGGGCGAGGGGTCTCGCCGCCCTTGCTCCTCGGGGGCAGCGACAGGGAGGGATGGGCATTGGGGGGGGGGGAAGGCATCGACCCCCAATCGCGAGGGACAGTCATAAAAAGCAGCCTCTTGGGCGGGGGGTGCCCTTCTGTGGGCCCCGGAAACGTCAGGGCCGTTTTCTCACCGTTTCTCGCCGCCCTTGCCCTTCAGGGGCAACGATAGGGGGGGGGGATAGGCATTGGATTAGGGGGGGGGAATGCGTCGACCCCCGATCGCCCATGGATCGCCCCTGGGGGCCTGATTGCCCCAACCCGCCCTGGAAGGTGCGGATTCACCATCGGAGGCCTATCGCCGATCTATCGGCGATGCATCTCGCCGATTCCAGGTCGACCCACCCCCCCAACTGCCAGTCCCCCCCCCTATCGTTGCCCCTCGCCCCTTCTCAGGAGCGACAAAAGGACGTACACGTACATGAATCCACGCTGGTTTCGAGAGTACGCATTGCGCAAATGTTCGTATGACGCGGCCGGTCTCGCGGATCGAGGGGCCGTGTTCATGTACATAGCTGGGCGCGTACGTCCTTTGTGGGCTCCCTACCTTCAGCCAACCCGCACAGGAAGGGCGAGCGCAGCTCTCCAGCGAGCATCGTGTTCCCCCCTCGGCTCGCCTCTCCGGCCTCCGTCGCTGGCCGCTGGCCCCGCTCCACGGGCGTCTCGGCACGGCCTTGCGAGGTGCTCGCGGCCTCCTCCTCCCCCTCCTCCCCCTCCTCCCCCCCCCCCCCCCTCCTCCCCCCTCCTCCTCTCCTCCTCCCTCCTCCTCCTCCTCCTCCTCCTCCTCCTCCTCCTCCTCCTCCTGGCCTCGCCTCCTCGTCACACGGGTCGACCGGGCCCCTCCTTTCCCCGGTGCTTTCGCTGGCCGCGCCCCGCTCGGCGGGCGTCGACACGGCCTTCCGAGGTGCCTGCGGCCTCGCCTCGCCTCCTCGTCACACGGGTCGACGGGGCCCTCCTTTCTCGGGCCGGGCGAAAGGGGGGGATTGGGAAAGGGGGGGTTACGAAATCTGCTGCATGCAGCTGGTTTCGGCCTCACTGAGGGGCCCATTCCTCGATACATGGCCGCCTCCGGCGCCGGGAGGCGCCGGGAAAATCAGCTACGTGAGCTGATTCTCAAACCCCCCCTTTGCTATCCCCCCCTTTCGCCCGACCCGACTTTCCCCAGTGCTTTCGCTGGCCGCGCCCCGCTCGGCGGGCGTCCACACGGCCTTCCGAGGTGCCTGCGGCCTCACCTCGCATCCTCGTCACACGGGTCGACGGGGCCCTCCTTTCCCCAGTGCCCTTCCTTGTTGGCGGGGCTCGACGGAGTCTCCCGCGGAACCGAGATGGCCCGCGCCAGTCGGTTCGTAGGTTCAAGTCGGGCATGTCCCTCTACAGGACGAGCATTCGAGAACAATAATAATGTCGGGTGACGATTTCTCGTGCTCTTTTGACTACGTTTGAGCATTTTCTGAATATGTTTGATTTCTCTTCTAAAACCCGCCTGTAGGAGGACATGCCCGACCTAATCGTAGGTCGACCCAAATCACGAGCGCCTCCTGTCCTGTGCTTCGCATCCTCGTGCCTTCGGCAGGGCCCTCCTGTGCCCTCCTGTGCCCTCTCCAGTCGAGCGCGACCCTAGATTTCCTCGGGTCTCCCTGGACCTCACGGTCCCTCCCGTTCTAGTGGCCAGACGAAGGGTAGGATAGGGATCGGGGCTCCAGAAACGGGGGTCAATGCAAACGGGGGTTAGTCGGAGCGCCGTATCTTGCAGGATCCTGCAGGGCCAGGGTCGCATTGACCCGGGCTTGGATGCAGGATCTTGCACGATCTTGCAGGATCCTGCAAGGCCCGACTGACCGGGGTGTGGATTGACCTGGGTCAGAAGATCCCCGAAGGCAAAGGAGGCGTCACAGAACTTGCGCTCCATGTTTCGGCCCCGCCGCCGGCCCCATTCCTCGACGCATGGGCGCCTCCCGGCGCCAGGAGGCGCCAGGGACACCGGCTCCAGAGCCCGAGCCTCGACCCTGCCCCCCCCCCCTCGCCATCCTGCTCTCCCTCGCCCCCCCCCCCTCGACCCTCTCGGCCCGCTCCTCCGCCGCCCTCCGCCCCGGAGCGCCCGGCAGGGGCGGCGGCGGCCTACGTGGACCCGAATTCCAGCCTCCCGGGCTGGCAGCGGCTCGCCCTGGAGGCGCCCGCGCGGGGGGGGGGGCGCGGCGTGGCGGGAGGGGCGGGCTCGAGGATATCGAGGATGTCGAGGCGCGAGGCGCGAGGCCCGGAGGCTCGAGGCTCGAGGCTCGAGGCCAGAGGCGCGAGGCTCGTCGCGTCAAGGTTCGAGGCTCGAGGATCGAAGAGGTGGTTTTGGAGGGTCCTGGACTCCCCCTCCTCCTCCTCCTCCTCCTCCTCCTCCTCCTCCTCCTCCTCCTCCTCCTCCTCCTCCTCCTCCTCCTCCTCTCCCTCCTGGGCCGGCTCCCAGGGCCAGCGCTGGTCGGGAAGTCTCGGGCGAGACGTCGGGCCCGCCCGACTGGCCTCCCCGGGTGAGATGGGGAGGGGTGATTCATGAGGGAGGGGAAAAGGAATCGAGAAGGAGGAGGAGGAGGAGGAGGAGGAGGAGGAGTAGGAGGAGGAGGAGGAGGAGGAGAAGGAGGAGGAGGAGGAACTGTCGTCGACGAGGGCGACGCTCCCGCAGCGCAGGCGTACTGGAGCGGGGACTACTGGCTCGCCGCCAGCTATGCGGAGGGCCGCCGCCAGCTCCGCCGCCATCCCCGCCTCTTCGCCTCCTCCTCCTCTTCCTCCCTCGCGCATCGTACCCCAGGTCGTGGTGAATTTGCAGAACGTTTCAGCTTCGCTGCACACAGGTCATGGACTGCAGCATTTCGTGCGACAGGGCTGCCGTCGTCACCTCAAGCAGAGGGGTAAAGGACAAGTTGCGGTGATACCTTTGCCCTCCAGCAGGAGAGCCGACGGGCAGCGAGGTCAACTTTGATATTGACGACGCGTCGGGTAGACCCCGACGTGTCGCGAAGCGCACTAAGAAATTCAAGCTCAGAGATGAACGCTTTCATAAACCTACTAAGAAGCTGGTTCGGACCTCCTGGAGTTGGGGGCGCTTGAGCACGGGAGTTTGGGGTGTCTGGGGGCGTTGCCTGGGATCCTGTACGGGGCCGAGGTTCACGGTATCTTTCGGATGTAGCAGTCTTTCGGCTTTCAGGTTTGCCCACGTCAGGAGGGAGGTTCGCGAAGTATTGCGTCCTGGGCCCTCGGGTAGGTCCCTCGCCCCCACCCTCGTCCTCAGCGACGGCTTCACGGGTCGGAGCCGTGGCCTCGAGGTCCTCCTCCTCCTCCTCCTCCTCCTCCTCCTCCTCCGCCTCCTCCCTCTCCTACCTCTCCTGCCTGTGGCAGTGTTGGTGGAAAGTGGGCCCATCGTGGATGGGGCAGCGCCGCCTTCGCCCGTGCTCTCCGCTCCCCCCCCCCGCCCCGCCCGAGCTGCCGTCGCGCCACAAGGCCGGGGGCGGCGCTCGCCCAGACTGGCACCCGCACGCCCGCGGGGCGGGGCGCGGCGCCCGCCCCCCGCGGCTTACGAGAGGTGCCTCGAGATCGTCGTGGAGGAGATGGGCGAGGAGCGGGCAGAGCAAGCAGACGCACGCTCGCAAGCCTCTGGAGGCGATCGTTTCCTCATTCGCTGTTTTGCCGATGGGCGTGGGCCCTCGCACCCGCCACCTCACCCGCCCCCATGGAGTAGGTCTTGGCTGTTTTTCGGCGCCTGTTTCGAGCAGGTGGGGTCTCCCCCATCGAACGCACTGTTGTTGTAAGCAGTCACACTAAGCAGAGGTCTGGAGCCATACACCTCCCTTCCGCCCAATGTCGAAACGCCGAATAAAAAAGTTCACCTGGAGCTCCGCGCAGATTTCGTGGTTCGGCGCTGCCTCCCTCTGTCGGCGCCTCCGGCGCCGCCTGTGGCGCGGGGACCGTGCGCCCGGAGGGGGCCCAGCGCCGAGCCAAGAAGCCCTCACGGAGCTCCAGAAGTGCGCAGTTGAAGTCGATGGTAAGTATGGCACGTTTCCCCAAGGCTTCTCATGCCTTGCTCCTCTTCCTCCTCCTCCTCCTCTTCCTCCTCCTTCTCCCTCCCCACCGCCCCCCCCCCCACACCGATGGTTACCCTTGCATCCTTGCCTCTTCGGTCCATCCTTCACCACTTTCGATGCCAACCCCCGCTGGAGAGCCTCTGACGCGTGGGCGCCCGAGGGGCTTCTGCATCCTCACCGCGCATCCTCGCCATCAGTTTTGGCCGCCTGCCGACATGTGGCCTCTGGCGCCTCGACGGAGGGGAAGGAGTCCCCTTCTGAACGTGTCTTGGCTGAGGCATCCGCGATTCGCGGGGCCCCTGTCCTTTCCTGGGGGGGAGGGCGGCGCGAGAGCGCGAAGTTTCTCGCGCTTCGCGCTTGGCGGAGCCCGAGAGCGCGAAGTTAGTTTTGAGTCGGGCATGTCCCTCTACAGGAGGAGTATACAAAAGTAGGCAAAAAACAGCCAGGGGACGTTTTGTTGTTGTTGTTGTTGTTGTTGTTGTTGTTGTTGTTGTTGTTGTTGTTGTTGTTGTTGTTGTTGTTATAGTTATAGTTGTTGTTGTTGTTGTTGTTGTTGTTGTTGAACATTATTACTTCTAAAGAAATATTATTGTTGAGACCCCTGGTGCGCGACCCCCCTCCAAAACCTAGGCCGCAGCCTCATTTCCTTCATTTTCTAGCGAAAGCTTCAGAAAAGTGGATTGTGTCCGGATCCGGTTGTTTTGTTGTAATCCGTTTTCCCTTGCAAAAAACACTATAAAATGAAAATTCTTGTTCTTACTTGATCAAATTGCAAGAATCCCTTGCAAAAAATAAGGTAAAGTGGACATTCGTGCGCGCAAGACGAAATCCTTCCAAAACCTTAGGTTTCGTAGCGATTTTAACATAAAAACATCAAAAACCCAATGGTTTTTTAAGAAAAAATTGTCAAAATGTCCTTCCGCGCGCGCTGTCCGAATCCCACAAAACCAATGGTTTTTCAACATTTATGTTACATGAGCTCGCGCGAGCTACTTTTTCTTGTTCTAACATAATCAAATTTCAATAATCCCTTGCAAAAAATAAGGTAAAGTGGACATTCGCGCGCGCAAGACGAAATCCTTCCAGAACCTTAGGTTTCGTAACGATTTCAACATAAAAACATCAAAAACCCAATGGTTTTTCAAAAAAAATGTCAAAATTTCATCCTGTGCGCGCTGTCCGACTCCCACAAAACCAATGGTTTTTCAACATTTATGTTACATGAGCTCGCGCGAGCTACTTTGTCTTGTTCTAACATAATCAAATTTCAATAATCCCTTGCAAAAAAAATGTAAAGTGGACATTCGCGCGCGCAAGACCATCAAAAAACACGACGATCTCAGGAACTTGCCCCAAAAATGTGACCAACTCCGCTCTCTCTGTCTCTCTCTCTGTCTGCTCTCTGTCTCTCTCTCTGTCTGTCTGTGTCATGTATTGTATGTCACAATTGCAGGATGCTGGGCACACGCGCGCCCCGAATAAGTGACCAAGTTCTGTGGGTGTGTACCCCACGCCAGTGTAGTAGCCACGGTCGTCCGCACGCCACGAAGTGAAGTGTCCCAACGTCATAGGGCGGGAAGCTGGGTTTGGGTGGTCGCGAAGAGTCGTTTGGATATTTGGTAGAGCTTGAACTGCCCCCCCACGAAGTGGGGGTATTGTCTCGCGTCGCATGAAAACCCTGGCACTGGTGAGAACACTGAGCGTTCGGGTAAAATGATTGTTGTTGTTGTTGTTGTTGTTGTGTTGTTGTTGTTGTTGTTGTTGTTGAACATTATTTATTCTAAAGAATAATTATTGTTGGGCCCCCTGGTGCGCGCCCCCCCTGCGCGCCTAGGCCGCAGCTACATTTTCATCATTTTCGTGAGGAAGCCTCAGGTAAAACGATGTGATCAAGATCCGGTTGTTTTGTTGTAATCCGTTTTCCCTTGCAAAAAACACTATAAAATGACATTTCTTGTTCTAATATAATCAAATTTCAAGAATCCCTTGCAAAAAATAAGGTAAAGTGGACATTCGCGCGCGCAAGACGAAATCCTTCCAAAAGCTTAGTGTTCGGAGCGATTTTAACATAAAAACATCAAAAAACCAATGGTTTTTCAACAAAAAAACGTCAAAATCTCATCCCGCGCGCTCTTGCGGATTCGTAGGAAAACCAACACTTTTTAAACATTTCTGTCAAACGGGCTTTTGCGAGCAACTTTTTCGAACTTCTGCGACAACGGTTGCGCACCTGCCAGGGCCATCATCCCTGTCAAATAATACCATGCGGGACACATTCGTTTTTTCTTCGCGCGCGCACGCCGAAATCTCCAAAAACCATTGGGTTCTTAAGAATTTTAGCACCGCGCATGATAAAATCACACGAATCGCACCGTAGGTCCTCGAAAAACACCTGCACGACTTTTCAAAATTTCGTATACTAAGCTAGTTTCCACAAGATGTTACCACAAGAAGTCATTGTAACCATGCGCCAGTGTAGTAGCCAAGGTCGTCCGCAGGCCACGAAGTGAAGTGTCCGAACGTCATAGGGCGGGAAGCTGGGTGTGGGTGGTGGCGAAGAGTCGTTTGGAAATTTGGTAGAGCTTGAACCGGCCCCCCCACAAAGTGGGGGTATTGCCCGCCTCCTATGAAAACCCTGGCACTGGTGAGAACGGAGTGTCCCCAGTCTTAAATGATTGTTGTTGTTGTTGTTGTTGTTGTTGTTGTTGTTGTTGTTGCTGCTGTTGTTGTTGTTGTTGTTGTGTGTGTGTGTGTGTCTGTGTATGTCTGTGTGTTTCTGAGCATCTCTCTCTATTTATAGATGTGTGTATATATATATATATATATATAGATATACATCTATTAGATAAATAAATTCCGCCCCCCCCCGGCTCACACACCTCCCGAAACATCTCGGGAACGCTCCCAGTAGTTACCGCTCCCCCAGCCTCTCCGGGGAGCCTCCACTCAAGGAGGGCCCAAGACGCCGCCCAGGAGCCCCCAGAATTCGAAAGGATGGCCCAAGACGCTCCCAAGCAGCCCAAGTCAGCCTTCCGACGGCTCTCGAGGCTCCCAGGTGGCCTCCAAGAGACCCCAAGAGAGGTCCGAGAGGCGTCCCGGGACGGCCCGAAGAGGCCAACATCGTAGATGTTCATTGCTTTTTTTGGCTGCTCGCGTTTGCGAGCTTCCAACGCTCCAAGAACGCCGAAGAGCTGCCCAAGACAACCCCAAGACCAACCAAGAGACCCTCAGGACGGCCCCAAGACGGGCCAAGAAGGCTCCAAGACTGCCGAAAAGGCGCCCAGGACAGCCCCAGACCACCCCAGAACAGGCCCAAGATGGGCCCAAGAGTGGGAGCAGGAGGCTTCCAGAGACCTCCGAGAGGCCTTTGGGACCCCCCAGAGGCCCCCAACACACACCTGATCCCTGAGAGGCCCCCCAAAAAAACCGACGAGGCTCCAAAAACAGCCCAAGTCAGAGAGCTGCGAGAGCCGTCCCGAGGGAGCCCAAAGAGGGTAAACCCTCGAATATCGAGAATTAAAAGCAACAGATCCAAGACTTTTTTAAAGTGGACCCTAAAGGAAAAGATCAAAGATTTGTTTTTCAAAGAGGACTCCTACTCGGAGATCCCACACATCCCCTGACATCTGGCCGGTACCGCGCCTCCCAGCTTCTCGGGGGACCCCAAGACGCCCAAGGACAGCCCAAGACGACTCCAAGGGGCCCCCAGAACGTAAAGAACGGCCCAACACGCTCCCGCGCAGCCCGAGACACCCTTCCGACGGCTCTCCAGGCCTCCTGCCTCCAGACACCCCAGGGGGTCCGGAAGATCCCACACCCCTGAGGGGCCCGGCTAACAAAACCCGCGAGGCAAACACAAAAACAGCGCCGAACAGCGCCGAGGAACTGGAAAACATGGAAGTCCCACAATTCCTTTTTTGTCTTCCAAGTCTGGCCCCCGGTCCACTCTTGCACAACAGACCACAATTCGAAAGAGCGCGTTCCGTGGTCGCTTGGAAGCGGGGGGGGGTGGAACCGCCCCCTCCCCACTCTCCCTGGATGGAGGGGGGGGTGTTTCGACCCCCCCCCCTCCCGTGACGGAGGGGGGGGGGAGTTCGACCCCCCCCCCTCTTTCCCACTTTTCCTCTCTCCCTCTCCTCGGGCCGGCGCCTGCGTCGGCGGCGGCTGGCGGCGGCGGCGGCGGGTACGACGATTTCCTTTTCTGGGCCGGCGGGCGCCTGCGGCGGCGGGCGGCGGCGGCGGGGAGCGTCGACGACGACGGTGGTGGTGGTGGTGGTGGGTTGTAGTGGTGGTGGTTGTGGCGGTGGTGGTGGTTGTGGTGGTGGTGGTGGTGTGGTGGTTTGTTGTGGTGGTTGTGGTGGTGGGTGGTGGTGGTGGTGGTGGTGGTGGTGGTGGTTTGGTGGTGGTGTGGTGGTGGTGTGTGTTGGGGTTGTGGTGGTGGGTTGTGGTGGTTGGTGGTGGGTTGTGGTGGTGGTTGGGGGTGGTGGTGGTTGTGGTGGTGTGGTGGTGTGGTGGTGGTGGGCGGTGGTGGTGGTGGTGGTATGTGGTGGTGGTGGTCGTGGTGGGTTGTGCTGCTGGTAGTGGTGGTGGTTGTGGCGGAGCTGGTGGTGGTGGTGGTGGTGTGGTAGATTCTGGTGGTGGTGGTGGTAGTGGTGGTGGGTTTCTGTGGTGGTGGTGGTGGTGGTGATGGTGGGTTGTGGTGGTGGTGGTTGTGGTGGTTGTGGTGGCTGTGGTGGTGGTGGCTGTGGTGGTGGTTGTGTGGTGGGTTGTTGGTGGTGGTGGTGGGTTGAGGCGGTGGTGGTGGTGGTAGTCATGGTGGTGGTGGTAGTGGTGGTGATCGTCGCTGCGTCCCCGCCGTCGCCGGCGCCGCCGCCAGCGCTGCTGGCGGCCGCCAGCGCGGGCGCCGGCGCCGGCGCCAAGGGGGGGGTGTGAACCTCCTCCCCCATGGTCTGCTTCTGGTCATCGTCGCTGCGTCCCCAACGTCGGCGCTGCTGGCGGCCGCCAGCGCTGGCGCCAGCGCTGGCGCCGAGAGGGGGGGGGGTTGAAGCCTTCCCCCCTGGGAGGTGGGGCGGGGTTGGGGGGGGGGGGTTCGGCAGGGGGGGGTTTGGGGGGGACGGGAGCCCCCCTGGTTTTGATCGACGGCGCCGAGTGTTGGGGAGGGGGCCTACCCTCCGGTTCGAAACGCGCCGCCGAATTTTCGCAAGGCCGGCGCCCGTGAAACGCGCTCTGTCCACAGTTCAGAGCCCCTTCCCGTCAAAAAAAAAGGAAACTTTTGAGGGCCCCAAATCGTTCGTCTGCGTCTCCGCATTTCCCCGTCTATGCGATTCCGAGGCTTGCGCAGGGGTTCCAAAGGAGTCCCTGGACACAAGAAGCAACCAACATGATATTACATGAGTTAGCCTATCATGCCTAGCTTGAACTTGAGCGCGCGCGAAGCGCGCGCGATGGGTCTAGTGTATATATGTAGACATTCGCTCAAAATCCGCCTGTAGGAGGACATGCCCGACCTGAAGTTAGTTGTTCAAGTCTCTTGCTCATCTCAAGAAGGAGGGGAAGGAGTCGGACGAGTACGCCAGGTGCCTGTCCAACCGCTCTGGCTGCTTCGCAAAGGCGCCGAGGGCTGGGGCTGCGCGACCCGCTCGGGCGGTGCTCGAAGCCCGCCGGGCCGGAGGGCCGGGCGGCCACCTCTGCTCGCGCGCACCTTCGTGCTGGCGCATTCGGAGGCTCGTGGTGGGTCGCCGGACTTCAGCGTCGGAGAGGCCCCAGAGGTCGAAAGCCTTCCGCAAATTTCAGGGCGGAGGTTTCTCTCCTTTTTCGGCCGCTGGAGGCCTTCACTTGGCCTTAGGACCGTCGGGGAATGGGTCGGGACTCCAGGGGGCCGCGCATGGATGAATCAAGACGTTGGATATCTGGGACAATTCAGAGGAGGAAAAAATGCTCGGGTGTAGACATGGCCCCAGGTAAGGGGAGTCGGAGCCGGTTAGTGATAGGGCCCTGGGCCCAAACACTGAACCAAAATCACTGAACCAAGCCTGCCGTTGCTGGCGCTTCTTGGGGTGACGGCAGTTTCGGTCGATGGAAGGGGGTCTCGGGGGCGTCCCCCGAGACTGAAGTTTCAGGGGCCTGGCACGGCTTCTTGAGCCTCAGTCTCGCCAGCGCCAGTTTTCAAAGGAGGGAAGTGTATCGATACCGCTACCCTTCCTCGTTTTTGCCATTTTGGGCCTCCTTGGAGGCCCTCGTCGCCACGGCTGGATTCGCTTCGAAACCCCATGCAGAGCGCACCCCAGGAGAGGTCTGGGGAGTAGCAGTATCGGTATTTATCTTTTTCGGGCTTCTCTTCAATTTCATGTACAAGTCTGCTCGCCCAGAGTCGATTGCTTTTCGCCCAGACTCCGCACGCCCCAGAAGTCCGGAAGGCCGCTCGCGCGCGCAGAAGTCCGTTCCGGGCTGCGCAGTCCATAGCGGGCAGGACACCTCTGCACGACGGGAATCCTCGTTGAGCGTTCGTTCGGTAGCAATCACGGGAGCCTGGTGTGCCCTCTTGATTTCGTCTTCAGCGTCGGTGAGGGTCGATTAGCGTCTGGGAGTCAATAAAATAGTGCCAATTGAGCGTCGGCTAGCGTCGGTTAGCGTCGATTTCGCGTCGATTAGGGCGACTTAGCGTCGACTAGCGTCGATTCGCAAGAGCGGACAAGATGGTATGGGAGGCTCCTATGAGTTGCCACCGAACGTTCGTCCCCCGCGGGCTTCTTGTCCACGGCCCTGGAGCGAGCAAAGCATGCCTCGCGACGACGAGGCTGGTCCCGGGAATGGGGTCGTTTATGTTGCATCTTCCGGGGACCTCGCCTGTTCCCAAAACTGGTGTCTTTTCTTGTGCCCGACGCGGGCGCGATGCGGACTCGACGCGGATTTGGTGTGTACTCGACGCGGATTTGACACGGATTTGACACTCATCCGACTAGGCCGACATGGATTCGACACGAATTCGACGTAGACAGGGCCGCGACGGGACAGACAAGGTCCACGGAGGCTGCAGCAGAAGGTCGGGATCCCCGGTCCACGCCGTGAAGGAGCCCACGGCGTCGGGGGCCAGGGCGTGCACCGGGGCTGCCGGCATCGCGGCAGCAGAGGGGGTCATCCCACCGCCCGCGGTGGGCGGGCTGTGGCCCCCTTCTCGGGCGACGCCAGGTCGCCTCTCGGGCGACGCGAAGTCCACGTACACCTTAGGCGATGCTTAAGAAAACCTAAGTTTTCGGCCAGAGTCTCGATTATTCTTAACGTTTCAATGTAAATCCTAAGATTTGAATGGAAATTTTGTTTTTTTATTCAAGTTCTGAGACTATGAATTTCTTAACCCATGATTTCTAAAGCATTTCGCAGGGTGTAAGCCGCCGCGTAAGGTCGCTATGTCATGTGGGCCAGTGTTCTGGGGCTTGGGGGTGGGGGTGTTTGCGTCTTGTGCTCGTATAAGTCCCCGCGGATGGGCAGCGGGTGAAAGAAGCGCAAAGGGAAGGCGCAGTGGGTAGTCAAAGGCAAGCGTCAAGAGGGTGCCTCGTGTGAGTATTGGTATTGTTTTCTGAGCCCACTGTGCCTGTGCCTGTGTGCCTGTGCGTGTGCCTGTGTGCCTCTGTGCTTGTGTGCCTGTGTGCCTGTGTGTCTGTGTGTAATTATGTGTGTGCCTGTGTGTGTATGCGACTTTTGGGATTCTACCTTCCCATGGTTCTCTGGCTCCTTGGCTACTCGGGTGACCTCGTTGGTACTGCCATCGGGGACATAACTGTCCTTGAGGGCTTCGCCTTCCCACCCAGAGCGTTCACCAGTTCTCTGCATCAAAAGGCGACGTACTGGCGACTCTGTTTGTTTGTGCATGTCTACCTTGCCACCGCTCTAACCCACACAGACGATTGCACCGGCCCGCTGTTTCATGCACATGTGCGTCACGTGCACTTGCTTCTGGCAAAGATGGTGGGCTGGTCCACAGCAGACGAATGATCCCGAGCCCAAGTCAATTGGAACTGATGATAGGGTGCCCTCGCATGATCCAGTGCTTGCCGCCATGTGCACCTTGTACAATGGAAACCCATGCCAAGAAACACCCTGCTTGCCTCCAGGGTGCCCTGGGTTTCTTGGGTTTCGATTGTTTCGTTATGGAAAGCGCGACCAAACATCAATGAACGTCCTGGGGTCTCAGGGTTGGGTTTCTTGTGCAAGGTTTCTTGTTGACCAGCCTCCACTGTAACATCCTATTGTTATTCGACTGAAGCTGGGCCAGACTGTACTGTCACTGGTTCGGGTCGGCGGCCATGAGGGGGGTCGGCCACGAGGAGGGAGGTCTCGGGAGGGTGGAAGGCTTCTAGAAGCACCCCTGCTTTTTAGAAGGCGCGGGCCTCGTCCGTAGACGTAAGGCTGGTGCCTTCTAAGATGCAGCCTGTTTCTAAGAAGCCTTCCCCTCTCCCTCCACCCCCTTGTGCGCGCCGCCAGGAGGAGGAGGAGGAGGAGGAGGAGGAGGAGGAGGAGGAGGAGGAGGAGGAGGAGGAGGCGGAGGCGGAGGCGGAGGCGGAGGAGGAGGCGGAGGAGGAGGAGGAGGAGGCGCAAGAGGAGGAGGAGGAGGAGGAGGAGGAGGAGGAGGAGGAGGAGGAGGAAAGGGAATAAGTATCCCAGTGCGACCCTACCTAGGAGTTGGAGCCCCGAGGAGAGTCATACTAGTAGTAGTAACGGTAAACTTAGCTTAGGAAGTATTGATGTTGCGTTCTGCTGCGCTATGCTATGCTATGCTATGTCATGCTAGGGTATGCTAGGCTGCGCTATGTTATGCTAGACTATGCTATGCTATGCTATGCTGCGCTATGCTATGCTATGATATGCTATGCTGCGCTATGCTATGCTATGATATGATATGCTATGCTGCGCTATGCTATGCCATGCTATGCCATGCTATGCTATGATATGCTATGCTGCGCTATGCTATGCTATGCAATGCTATGTTATGCTATGCTGCGCTGTGCTAAACTAAGCTAAGCTATGCTAGGCTAGGCTAAACTAAGCTAAGCTAAGCTAAGCTAAGCTGAGCTAAGCTAAGCCCAGCTAAACTAAGCTAGGCTAGGCTGAGCTAAGCTAAGCTAGGCTAGGCTAAGCTAAGCAAAGCTAAGTTAAGCTAGGCTAAGCTAAGATGAGATAAGCAACGCTAAGCTAGGGGGTCGTAACTGGGGGAACCGCGGGGCGGATACTGGGGGAACCGCCCGGGGCGCTTTCCACTGCCCGGCCCCTTTAAGCCCAGAGAGTAAGAACCCTTCTAGGCAGAGCCTAGGTAGGGAATAGCTATACGAATAATAACAATACTTAGCAGACGACGAAACATACCGATGAGAAGACGAGTAATAATGATAGTGCGATTCATGGAATAATAATAACAACACGAAGAAGACGCATATTAATTATAAGAGTAATAATCCGCATAATAACAATAACAACATTAATACTAGTATGAGGAGGGGAGGAGGAGGAGGAGGAGGAGGAGGAAGAGGGGGAGGAGGAGGCGGAGGAGGAGGAGGGGGAGGAGGAGGAGGAGGAGGATGAGGAGGAGGCGGAGGAGGAGGAGAAGGAGGAGAAGGAGTAATACTAATACTGTAAACTATAATGACATGGATCATAATAGTACTACCAATAAGAATACTATTAATAAACATAATCAGCATACGATTCCTATTAATGAATCTATTAATAAGAATATTTACTTTTTATTAGTAATACGAAGAAGCATAACGATAGTACTAATACTAATAAAAATAATCATCACACTATGACGAATAAGAAGAGTACGACTCATAATCGTACGATGATGAATCATCCTAAGAAATGGAGGAGGAGCAGGGAAAGATAGGCGGGAGGGGTGGGCCGAGACCCCCGGCGCCGTTCTTTGACTCGACGGCGCGTCTCCCGGAGGTCGCGGGACCGGCTGTCCTCATCCCGAGCGGATGTCGGGCGGATGGTACAGTCGAGGCTGATTAGTAGGTCGACCCAAATCGAGGGTACCCTGGTGCCCTGCGCTTCGCGACCCATGCCTTCTACATTCCTGTGTCAATGTGGTCCTCGGAAGGGTCTTGTGTCCTCTCGCGTGTCCTCTCCAATCAGCCCCGACCGTCGTGGTAATGGGGGGTGACCTGAATTCGGAGATAGCCAGGACCCCAGGTCATGGGAGCTGGTTCGTGATTGGGCCCCGGAGCCCCCTCAAAGTCGCTAGAGCCACTGCACTAGTTCTGCCGCAGATCGTGTCGTGTTTCCTCGTGCGACTGCAGCTCCGGCTAGTGGAATGGCGCGGGGGGGCCTCCCCCAGTAGTCATCACGAAAGCAGGTCCCAGTAAATCCAGTCCCTCCCAACGTATGTGGGGTGACCTAGATGAGGGGTGAAACGGCCCTTTGGGCCGTTTCCTTCACCCCTCAGATATGTCACCCTCTGCGACCACCCGCCGGAGGAAACATGTTCGATGGTCCGAGGGCCCGGCGAGGGCCCCCCGAAGCCGAACATAACAAAAAGCTTACCGTCGTGTGTTGTCTTACAACGCCATGGGATCTGAGGAAGGATCGGCGGCAAGAACGGGGAGGGGAAGTCAGAGAGGGGGGGGGGCATCTCAGATTGCTCCGAAGGCCTCGGGCCCCTGAGAACGTTTTGTTGAAGCCTCCCCCGAGAGCGCAGAGAGAAGGCCAGGAGGCCTGTGAGAAGCCCCGCCGCCTTCTGAGAAGGCCTGCCCCCCCTCGCTCTCCTCCCCGACCGCGCCGCCGCAGGGAGCGAGGCAGGCGTCACAAGGAGCACGTCGGGTGCCTCCCTCCCGCCGCCCACGCGGCCCCCCGCGGCGCGCGCCCAGCTCGGCCAGCACGACATCTCCCGCAAGCTGGCGCTCCAGCTCATCGAGCTGAAGCCCACGTGGTCGCGGGCGTGGAGCCGTCTGGGTCCGCGCCGCCGCCTCCCCCTCGAAGAACGACGACGAGGACGGCGGCGAGGACCCGGGCGATGGTGCCACGAGACGCTGGCGTCTGGGGCAACGACAGGGGTCAGCTGCAAGAAGAAGCAGCGCCAGAGATGTGCACTCATAACGCTCCTCGCGGACTTCTTGGATCGGCGCCCGGGACAACCTGGCGGCGTCTCCGGCGCCGCCCCTGGCGCGCTCTGCGCGCTGGGGAGGGGGGTCTTGCGCAGATCCAAGAAATCCGCGCGGAGCGCCAAAATATTATGTTTATGACGTTTTTTGTTCCTCTAGACAGGGGTCAGCGGCATTTTAACGGGTATTCATTAACGGGTATTTGCCGAAAGCTGATTTTTTAGGGCCTCTTGCTGGCGATTCAGCCTTGCCCACCTCGGGAAGGGTTGGATTCGCCGGGTCACTGGCCAAAGTTCCTGTTAGTGGAGTCCCCGTTAGAGGGGCGCTGTAGGGGGGATAGACACAGGGGGATGCATCGACCCCCAATCGCCCATAGATCGCCGATCGGGGTCTGGTAGCCACACCGCCCAGGAAGGTGCGGATTTCGCCACGGGGGCCTGCCGCCGAGCGACCCGCGACGCATCGCCGATCCCAGGTCGACGCATCCCCCCTATGCCAGTCCCCCCCTATCGTTGTCCCTCGCGCCTCCATTTGCTCGAGCCGCGAGCTCTCGCGCGGCTTCGGGCCCCTGCAGGCCCTCGCAGGGGGATCTGGCCCGAAACCTGGCGCGGGAGGCTCTGGAGCCCAGGGCTCCGGCCGGGACTTTACGCGACGCTGCAGTTTTGTCGTGACCTCGGCTCTCGGGGCAGGGTTAAGTCGGGCCTGTCCCTCCTCAGGAGGGATAATTCCAAAACAGTAGAAACGCAGTCTGGGGACCATTCTTGGACTCTTGTGGAGCATTTTTGGAGTATTTTTTGGTATTTCCATCTTTCGCCCAAAGTTCCCCTGTAGGGGGACACGCCCGACTTAGGGGTAGGGCCCCGGGATGCGCACAGGCAGGATCCCCCGGGGGTAGGTCCAGCGGCCCCGTAGGGAGCTCCGCCGAATGCCCCAGCGGCCGCGTCCGCGTGCGTTTTCCCCGCCCGCCGCGGGCCTATTTCGGTGCACCCCTCGCGCGTTTCGTTGCCCCGTGGGGAGCTCCGCCGAAGGCCCCAGCGGCAGCGCTCGCGCGCGTCCTCCTCGCCCGCCGCGTGCCCGTTTCGGCGCGCCCCTCGCGCGTTCCGTGGCCCCTTAGTGAGTTCCAACGGAGGTCCCGGCGTCCGCGCCTGCGCGCGTCTTCCCCGCCCGACGCGCGCCCGCGTCGGCGCGCCCCTGACGCGCGCCGTGGCCCCGTAGGGAGCTCCGCCGAGGGTCCCAGTGGCCGCGCCCGCGTGCGTCCTTCCCGCCTGCCGCAGGCTCGTTCCGGTGCACCCCTCGCGTGTTTCGTGGCCCCGTGGGAGCTTCGCCGAAGGTTCTGGCGGCCGCGTCCGCGTGCGTTCGCCCCGCCCGCAGCGCCGTCCGCCCCGCCCACAGGGTTTTTTTTTTGGGGGGGGGGGAAGGGGCGGCGCGCCCCTCGCGTGTTTCGTGGCCCCATGAGCGGGCTCCGCCGAAGGCCTCGGTGGCCGCGTCCGCATGCGCCCTCCCCGCCCGCAGCGCGCCTGTTGCGGCGCGCCCCTCGCGCGTTTCGTGGCCCCAAGGGAGCTCCGCCGAAGGCTCCAGGGGCCGCGTCCGCGTGCGCCCTCCCCGCCCGCGGCGTGCCCATGTCGGCGCGCCCCTCGCATGTTTCGTCGTGGCCCCGTAGGGAGCTCCACCGAAGATCCCAGTGGCCGCTTCCGCATGCGTCTTCCCCGCCCACCGCGTGCCCATGTCGGCGCACCCCTGACGCGCTTCGTGGCTTCATAGGGAGCTCCGCCGAAGGTCCCAGTGGCCGCGTTCGCATGCGTCCTTCTGCCCGCCGCAGGCCCATTTCGGCGCGCCCCTCACACGCTTCGTGGCCCCATGGGGAGCTCCACCGAAGGCCCCAGTGACCTCGTCCGCATGCGTCCTCCCCGCCCACCGCGTGCCCATTTCGGCACACCCGCCTCACGTTTCTTGGCCCCATAGGGAGCTCCACCGAAGGCCCCAACGGCGCAGTTCGCATGCGAGTCCCCCGCCCAGTACACCGCCTCGTGGCCCCATAGGGAGCTCCACCGAA
The DNA here is from genome assembly GCA_963575745.1 of Prorocentrum cordatum. Taxonomy (NCBI): domain Eukaryota; class Dinophyceae; order Prorocentrales; family Prorocentraceae; genus Prorocentrum; species Prorocentrum cordatum. The sequence continues at coordinate 114,711 of CAUYUJ010018478.1, forward strand.
GGTCCCAGTGGCGCAGTTCGCAAGCGTTCCCCCCGCCCAGTACAGCGTTTCGTGGCGGTCCAGGTGGCGCAGTTCGCAAGCGTCCCCCCCCCAGTACAGCGCTTCGTGGCCCCAAAGGGAACCCCACCAAAGGTCTCAGTGGCGCAGATGGCATGCGTCTCCCCCGCCCATTACAGCGCGCCGTGGCCCCCGAGGGAACTCCACCGGAGGCGATTTCCACAATTGCGGCAATCACAGCTGCACATTGTTAGCGCCGATTTAGCGTCGATGAGCGTCGATCTAGCGCCATCTAGCGCCGATTTGCGTCGATTCGCAAAAACCTGCAAGGCTCCTATGAGTTGCCACCGAAGGTTCGGAGTTCTGGTCTCGTTGGTTCGCGATGTTGTAATTCGTTTCGCGGCGTCGGGTCCCAGGGGGTGGGCCCAGGATGGGTGACTGGGCCCCCCTTGCCCAGCCAGGAGGGCCTCGACACCGATCCTCTGCCAGCCTGGAACGTATCCCGGCCCCCAAGGTTGGTACCTCCTCCTCTTGGTGCCGATCTTGAGGATTCCTCCCAGCTTCTGAGGCCACATCCCGAAGATTGCCATCGCCCTGGGCGTACCCCGGTCCCCAAGGTTGGTACCTCCTCCTCTTGGTGCCGATCTCGAGGATTCCTCCCAGCTTCTGAGGCCACGTCCCGAAGACTGCCATCGCCCTGGGCGTACCCCGGTCCCTAAGGTTGGTACCTCCTCCTCTTGGTGCCGATCTCGAGGATTCCTCCCAGCTTCTGAGGCCACATCCCGAAGACTGCCATCGCCCTGGGCGTACCCCGGCCCCCAAGGTTGGTACCTCCTCCTCTTGGTGCCGATCTCGTCGTCCTCCTCCTCCTCCTCCTCCTCGTCCTCCTCCTCCTCCTCCTCCTCCTCCTCCTCCTCCTCCTCGTTCTCCTCCTCCTCCTCCTCCTCCTCCTCCTCCTCCTCGAGGATTCCTCCCAGCTTCTGAGGCCACAGCCCGAAGACTGTCGTCGCCCTGGGCTGGCCGACCCCGGTGGACAGGCCCATGCCCGCTGGAGCCCGGGTCGCTCCCGGACCCCGGCGGGGCCCGCCCAGGCTTGTGGCCTGCTGGCGCCGCCCGGGCTTGTGGCCTGCAGTTGCTCCTCCTCCTCCTTCTTCCTCCTGCTCCTGCTCCTTCTGCTCCTCCTCCTCCTCCTCCTCCTCCTCCTCCTCCTCCTCCTCCTCCTCCTCCTCCTCCCGCTCCTCCTCCTCCTCCTCCTCCTCCTCCTCCTCCTCCTCCTCCTCCTCCTGCAGTTGCGCCGTCCCTGCGCCCTGCCGGTGGAGCGCCCCGCCGGTGGAGCCCCCCCCCGCGTGCGGCCGCGCCGCCCCTCCCGGGGGGAGGGGCGGCGGGGCGGCGGGCCTGCCCAGGTCAGGCCTGCCAGCAGCTCGGCGAGGAGCACGAGGAGGAGGCGCTGTCGGCGCTCTCGAAGGCCAGCGAGCTGGACCCCTGCGACGGCGCGCCCCGCGCCGCGCCGCCGCGCGGGCGCGCCCCCTCGGGCCGGGGGGGAGGGGGGTGCTCCAGGGCACGCGCGCGGCCCGAGGCCCAAAGGAGGGCGCCCGCACGGCCAGGCTGCAGTGGAGGCCCGTGCAAGGAGGCGCCCTGCTTGCCTCCGGGGTGCCCTGGGCTCCGTGGGCCTCGAGGTTTTTTGCCATGGGGGGCGTGGCGTTCCCGCACCCCAAAATCAGGGGACATCCCGGGGTCTCGGGGTTGGGTTGGGTGTGGGAGGTTCCTTGTGGTCGAGCCCTCACTGTGCGTGTGCCCCACGTGCCGCCCGCCCGAGGCGAAAACAGAAACGCCTGTTGCGTCGGTGCTGGGCACCATCCGTCCCGCACTCACTTCGGGCGCGCCAGGTGCCGTCATGGCGCGGCGGCAGCGCGCGCGCGGGCTTCCAGGCCCGAGGCCCCCCCCAAGCGGTCTTTGGGAACCCTGGACGGCGGGGGTCGTTCGTGATGGAGGGGCTCCGCGCGGTGGGGGCTGCAGGGGCCCCCGCGCTGCCGTGGCAGGGGCTTCGGACTTCGCAAGCCAGGCCCGGGTGGAGGGTTTCTCTGAAGGGCTTAGGCGACCCGCCCTCCTCCTCCTCCTCCTCCTCCTCCTCCTCCTCCTCCTCCTCCTCCTCCTCCTCCCCCAGCGGTCCGTGGAGGCCATCTGCGCGACGGAAGAAACCGGAGTCGACTGCGCCGACGGTGGCGCATAAGCTGTCCGCGTAAGACCCCGCGCAAGGCGCAATCGTTCTCCACGCGGTGTGCCGCGCTGGCGGCCCGCGTAGGCCAGCGTGAGGTCGCTACGTCGTCGTGCGTATGGCTGACCCTTTTCTGGGGTCATCTGGGTTTCGCGGGGAAAGCTGGGGTCACCCTGGGCCAGAGCCACTGCTGGCAACTCCTTTCTGGTGGGCCGTCGGTCTCTGACTCTATCTTTACGTCGGGCCTGTCCCTCTACAGGAGGAATATTCAAAAACAGTCAAAGAATAGCCTGGGGACTGTGTTGTGAGTATTTTTGGGCACTTCTTGCATATCCTTGGGGTATTTCCTGTCGTCCAAACTCCCCCTGTAGGGGGACAGGCCCGACCTAACTCTGTCGCCCTCCCTCGTTCTCTCTGTCCCTCTTCCTCTGTGCATCTCTGCGGGAGCGGGGTCGGGGCTCGAGAGACGGGGGTCAATGCAAACGGGGGTCAGCCAGAGCGCCAGATCCTGCAGGATCCCGCGAAGACCCCCTCTGGCTGGCCCGGGTCAGCGAGCCGCTCGTGGCCGCGGGGCGGCCGCGCCTAACTATTGGCTGACCCGGGCTTGCGAGGTTCTGCGCTGCAGTTTTTGTTTCCTGCACTGCAGTTCTTGGTCTCCTGCTGACCCCGGGTCTGGATCGACCCGGGTCAGAAGATCCCCGGACGGTCGGGCGATCGAGGAGCTGCCGGTCGCTCCAGTCGGAGCGAGATCGGCGCGGTGTCGAAAGCCAGCCCCGAAGTCGTCGCGACGCGGACCTGCCGTATAGATGTCTTGGCATCGCTCGGACGTGTGCATTTTTCCTTCGGCGAGGACCATCGAGGAGCATCCTTGATCATTTGGCCCAATTTGGCGAAACAACCACGCACGAAACCGGAAAAAAACACAGGGAATGGACGTCCGAGCGTTGGCCAGATGTATGTGTGCGTGTATGGGCAACCTGCCGTAGGTGTATGTGTGCGCGTGTGGGCAACGATCGGGCGATCGAAAAGGTGCCGATCGTTCAAGTCGGAGGTTGATAGACCTCCCACCCCGACACGCCGATTCAGGCATGGGCCGTCTTCGGTCCGCGAGAGGGCGTCGCGGCCGTCGTTTCTGCGGGTCCAGGCCCGTCGGTTTCGGTCCCAGGCCGTTTTCACCAAGGGGAGGTTTACTAAGGGAGGTTTGTCCACCGCCGATCACGGTTGAGCGATCGATGTGGTGTCAAGAACCAACCCCGAAGTCGACCACGCGACACGAACCTGCCGTATAGATGTATGTGTGCGTGTGTGTGGGCAACCTCCCCAAGGGTAGCCTCGCATCCTGGTTTCCTCGGCCCATCCCAGGCCACCTTCGTTGGCCGCGCCCCGCTCGAGAAGCTTCGAAATGGGCGTCCGAGGCCCTTGCATGCTTACCGCGCGTCCTTACTATACGGGCTGACTGTATCCACACATGTACAGTTGTAGATGTGCGTGTGTGGGCGTGCTGTCAGGGCCCAGGGCTCCACGAGCGCTCTCTGGAGCGGGCCGTGGTTTGTTCCCGGGCCGCTGGTGGGCCCCTTCCACGGGGAGGGTCCCCCCTCCTCCGACGCGCCTGGCGCTGTCGACCCCCCGCCCCTGGTGGGGAGCTGCACCTTTCGCTGTGTTCCCAGGCTTGGTTTGGCGGCGAGCGAGGGGCGGGCAGATCCCCTTCTCGATCAATTCTGTACAATGGAGGCCCATGCCAAGAAACATCCTGCTTGCCTCCAGGGTGCCCTGGGTTTCTTGGGTTTCAATGGCTTGGCTATGGAAGGCGTGGCGCTCCGACCCCAAACATCAGTGGACGTCCTGGGGTCTCAGGGCTGGGCGTCTTGTGGAAGGTTCCTCGTGGACTGGCCTCCGCTGTGTATCGTGTGCTGGGAGGCCCGCAGGGGTGCGAGGCTGATGGTGCCCGGCGCGGCGCTGTCTGGGCTGGAGGGCCGCCCTTCTCCAGGGGAGGGGGAGGATGGGGGGGGGGGCGGAGGGCGGCGCGAGGGTGCGAGGCCAGGCGACATCGTGCAGCGCGTGGCTCGATGCGCGAAGGTGAGGATGCTCTCCTCGATCCCTTCTGCAGTCGATCCCCCCCCCATCGACGGAGGGCGGCCCAGAAGCTCAGTCCTGCCGTGCCCCGTGCCGTTCATCCACGCACCGCCGATGCACCGGCGAGACGACGCGATCTGGAGCCCGCTCTTCTTCTTCTTCTTGGCGTCGGCGCGATCCTCCGACCCCATCGGCTCTGGCCCCATTCGGGGGGCCCCCGCAGGGAGCGCGCCCCCTGGCACGCGTGGTGATCTTTGGGCGTCGACTGGCTTATCACTCCCTCTGGGTGCACTCGGAGAGTGGTGCCGCGCGCGCCCGCAGAGTGCCCCCCCATCTGCTTTCACTGAAGGGTGCTTTGCCCAGTGGGGTGTCTGTCACTCTGCGACGGAAGGTTGGAATCGTCGAGCTGGTGGTTAGTGTGAAGTCGGACTCGTCCCGCTGCAGGGAGAATAGTCGAAAATAGTCAAAACATGGTCTGGGGACAATCTTCGGGCTACTTTTGATCATGTTTGAATCTGTTTGGCATAATTTGTATTCTTCGTCCAAAATCCACCTGTAGGAGGACATGCCCGACCTACGATTCGTGCGATGGTTATTACAGCTGTCTGCATGCGCAGTTGCATAGTAACCCAAAAACATGTCGAAGCACCACGTCGTAATCGCAGACCACCGCTTGGGATCACGAGTTTGTCGTGAGGAATTTCGGGGATTGTCTTAGGTCGGGCATGTCCCTCTCTCTAAAGGAGGAATATTCAAACATAGTAAAACATTGTCTGGGAAACCATTTTTGTTTCTTTCCAACCATCCTGTGGCGTTGGGCCCTCGTTTTGAAGAGACAGCGCCCCGCGTCTCACCTTCTCCCGCTGCCCCCTCCCCCCTCCTCC
>CAUYUJ010018478.1:124879-130632 GCA_963575745.1 Prorocentrum cordatum
CGGTCGCGCATATTGACTGACCCGGGTTTGCGAAGACCTGCGTTGCATTTTTTTCTTGCATTGTAGTTTTTTGGTTTTCTGCTGACCCGGGTCTGATTGACCAGGGTTAGCAGATCCCCGACGGGGTGGCATTATTACTCCCCTGTCATTGCTACGTTCCCGAACCTGCTCGCTCCCCCTTCCACGCTCAGGAGAAAGGTGTTGCCGCGATGGTGTCCAAGGAGTTCGGGGCGGCCACCGTCGCATTCACCATCGCCCTCGCGCTGATGCCGCAGGCTGGCAGTTATAGCCCCGCCCTGGGTTGCGGCAGTTCGTGGAGACGGAGGGGGTATCCGACTCTGATGAAGCCGTGGTAATGAGATGTTGGCGGGCTCGGTCGCAAATCATGGGAGCCTGGCGTACCCTGTTAATTCCGTCTTCATAGCGCCGATTAGCATCGGTTAGCGTCGATTAGCGTCGATTTAGCGTCTGTTAGCGCCGACTTAGCGTCGATCAGCGTCGGTTCGCAAGAGCCGATAAGATGGTATGGGAGGCTCCCATGAGTTGCCGCCGAAGGGTAAGCCATGGATGAAGCGGTGGTAACGGGATGTTGGTGGAGAGGGTGATCACGACCACTCTGGGCGAAGGTCGGTTCCGAACCGCGCCCGTTTCCCGCGAGCTCGGGCTTCACGACGGAGCGCACAGCCGCACAGACGAGGCTGTCCACGCAGCTGGCCGCCTGCTGACCCGTCGCGCGAATGTGCCACAGAGCCCTCATCAACGCCCGCACCGCCTCCAAGGAAGCGCAACAGCTTGGAGGACCAAGTCTCGCAAGTGGTCTTACAACTCCTTTGCACTTCGCGATCACCGAGAGCGTCGCCAGGCGACGCCCGCATGGTCCTCGGTTTTGCTGGGCGGACCAGAAGCTGTGATGGGCCTCTTGCCCCGCCGCCGTCCTCCGGAGCAAGCGATGCTGGGCCTGCGCTCGCGATGATCGGCATTGGCGGTTGTCCTGTCCTGTCCTGTCCTGTCCTACGTGGTGAGAAGCTGGTGCTTGCTACGACACGAAAGTTATGTAGACATGATTTGGTATGATGATGCTATTTCGGTTGTTCCTCCGCCGTCGCCCTCGCAATCACACGCCCCAACGTGGTGCGCCTGGCTGTACCTGATATATCATCCTGTCTGTAGCTCAGCCCAGCGTAAGCACCAATCTAACACTTGTGATTGCGAGTTCGTTTCCTGAGCAACTTGCGCCACAATGGCTACGGCTTCTCCTCCTCCTATTCCCGTCCCCTCCCTCCCTTGGGGGCCAGGGGCCCCTGGGTCCGATCCATCGTGGAGCGTTTCTGCGACTTCTTTATCCGAGGCTTTTGTACATGTCCACCGCCAGGGGAGCCGTTGTGCCAGGGCACCAGGAGGCAGTCGGCATGGATATCTGCCCGCGGGTCCCCCTCGGCCCCGAGAATACTCCAGGCGCTTCGCGTAACCCCACCAGCCCATCCAAAAGCGATGCCCAGGCGAGTTGCGCTGATCAGGGATGTGAAGGAGCGTGCAGTGGCGTGGGGGCGTGCACGGAGACTTTCGTGTAACGCGCGTTCCGAAGGCGTTTGGCTTGATGAAGGATTCCAGTCCCCTTGCGGCGCGGGTTCCGCCCACAGGTTCTTGCAGGCTTTCTTGGAGGTCTTTTTGGGCGCTCTTGGGGCCGTCTTGGGGCGATCTTGGTTCTGTCTGGGGTTCCTCTTCGAGCCATCTTGAGGACTCGGGAGCCCATTGGAAGCGAACGGGCGAGAAGGTTACAATCATTCATGGATTTTCCTGAGGACAGATTTTAGCTTTTTGGTCCCCGCGGCCCCTTGGGGCCATCTTGGGGCCTTCATGGGGCCTCTCGGAGGCATCTTGGAGGCCACCTTGAGCAAGCTTGGACCATCTTGCGCCATCTTGGAGGCCATCTTCAAAGCATCTGGGGCCCTCTTCGGCCAAAAGCCTGCCAACTATGCTCCCGAAATGTCACTCTTTCAAGATCCGTTTACCTTCCATTGTTGGTCAGAACGGGGGGGGGGGTAGTTAATCAGGGTCCCCCCCTCTGCAGCTCTCAAAGTCGGCTTTCGGGGCTCTCTTGGGGCGCTCTTGGGCGTTCTCAGGGCTGTCTTGGGGCCATCTTGGCCCCCTCATGCGGCCCTCTTTCTGCCCTCGTGGAACCATCTTGAGGCCTCGGGAGCCCATTGGAAGGGAGAGTGCGAGAAGGCTACAATCATGTTTTTTGGGTGTTGCAGAGAGCTTTTTAGAGATTTTGGCATCTTGGGGGCATTCTTGATTCTTGGGAGGCTCCGACTCCATTTGGACCCGTCTTGGACTGGTCTTGGGGTCAGCATGGTGGACACCCTCTTGTGCTGTTTTGTACTGTCTCGGGCCATCCTGGAGGTCATCTTTGGCTCTCGGAGGCCCTCTTGTAGCCATCTTGACCCCCGAACCACCCTCTGACACCTCGCCTTCCCCCCCCTCCAGGTCAAGGGGAAATGTGGTAAGGGGAGGGGTAAACCTGAAGGGCAGGTGAGATGTCCCAGTTTCCGCATCCGCAGCCCTGCCGTGGACTTGGCCTCGCGCGGACGTGTGCATGTTTTGTCGGCGAGAACCATCGAGGAGCATCTAGGATCATCTTGCGAAATATAGGCGCACGAATCCGAGAAATGCATGGGAAATTGACGTCCGAGCGATAGCGAGCTGGCTGTCACGGGGCAGCTTCCCCCCGCGGGGCGATGGACACGTGTACATGCTCCGCCCTCGCACCCCGAGAGCCGACGCCGCGAAGCACTTGCGACGTCGCTGGGTCTCTTTGGAAGCTCATTCCTAACATGCATGACGAACTTCTTTGCACTTCTGTAGAGGCTACTTACTGGAGGCCGCCGAAGGCCGCTGACGGCTGCTCAGGGCCGCGGAAGGCACCCACAGGCTGCCAAACGGCAGCTACAGGTCACTGCATGCCGCTGATGACACACCAATGGCCGCTCAAGGCTACTACAGGCTACTGCACCGAGGCGGTATATGTTAGACGGAGCTTCCAACATGATTAACCTAACCCTGGACCCCATCTTTCTGCTGCATTTTTCGAGCCGTACCGATCTGATGTGGTCCAGGGGGGCCCGAGGCTGGGCGACCGTGCTTTGCCTGAAAAAGTTGAAACGTCCATACTTCAGCGGCCTCCAGTCTCGGATGGGGAGGAGGAGCAGGAGGAGGAGGAGGAGGAGGAGGATGATGCGGTTGCTGCTGATGATGATGATGCTGATGCTGCTGATGATGATGATGATGATGAGGAAGAGGAGGAGGAGGAGGAGGAGCGAGCAGCGAGCAGCGAGAAGGCGCGAGAATGAGCGAGGAGGAGCGAGAGGGAGGAGGAGGAGGAAGAGGAGGAGCAGGAGGAGGAGGAGGAGGCGGAGGAGTGGAGCGAGGAGGAGGAGGAGCGAGGAGGAGGAGGAGGATCAGGAGGAGGAGGACGAGGAGGAGGAGGAGGCGGAGGAGGAGGAGGACGAAGACGAAGAAGAATAATAATAATGATAAGAATAAGAATACTAATAATAATGATAAGCAGAATAATAATAAGAAGACTAATCCGAATAATAATACTAAGACTCATACCACTACTAATACTAGCACTAATAATGTTAATACGAAAGATAATAATTATAATAATAATAATAATAATAATAAGAGTAATAGGAATAATAAGAAGACGACGAAGAGGAGGAGGAGGAGAAGCCAGGATGGGGCGAGGAAGATGAGGAATTACAGGGATTACAGCCTTCGCGTAGCGAACTCCACAAAGCGCAAAACCAGTGAGGCGAGTACCATGTCTGCGCCCCGCCGCGGCTGTTCACCCCAAAACGGGTCCCTCCACGCCACGGCTCCTGTCTTCAAAGCGCAAAGTTCACTCAGAAGCGAGTCCCTCGTCTGCGCCCCGCCGAGGCCGTTCTCTCAAAAGCGAGTCCCTCCAAGCTTCGGCGACAGTAAAAAAAAGGGCGCACGTGCGCCACTGGGCCTGGCGGGAGCCCATCCCCGCCTAGCAGCCCGAACCACCCGCCAGCGGGGGGGGTGTGACGGGGAATGGACGGTGGCCCGAAGCGAGGGAGGAGCCGGGGAGAGGGGGGCCCCCAGGAGGAGGAGGAGGAACCCCACATGGGACGAGCACAGGGACCCCGCGCCAGGAGGGACCTGGACGCGGGGGGGAGCCCGAGCCCGCCCCACACGAGGCCCCCCCCCCCCCAGGGAGAGCAAGCCGGGAGAGAGAGGCAAAAGCAAGGGAAGGAGAGCCGGCAGCCGAGGGGGGAAGCCAAGGAGCGAGGGAGAGAGGAAGCGGCCACCGCCCAACCCCCGCCAACCCCCCCCCCCAGGCATGGTGGGGGGGATTTTAGTGCACCCCAGGGCCCTGGTCGAGGCGAGGAAGATGAGGAGGAGGAGGAGGAGGAGGAGGAAGGGGAGGAGCGAGGAGGAGGAGGAGGCTGAGGAGAAGGAGGATGAGGAGGAGGAGGAGGAGAGAGAGCAGAAGGAGGATAAGGAGGGGGAGGAGGAGGAGGAGGAAGAGGAGGAGGATGCTAATGAGGAGGAGGAGGAGGAGGCGGAGGCGGAGGCGGAGGAGGATGAGGATGAGGATGATGAGGATGAGGATGAGGATGAGGATGAGGATGAGGATGAGGATGATGCTGATGCTGATAATGATGATGATGATGACGATGATGATGATGCTGATGATGATGTTGTTGATGATGATGATGATGACGATGATGATGCCGACGATGATGATGATGATGTTGATGATGATGCTGATTCTGATGATGACGATGATGATGATGCTGCTGCTGATGCTGATGGTGCTGATGCTGATGATGATGATGATGATGCTGATGATGCTGATGCTGCTGATGTTGATGATGCTGATGATGATGATTGTGATGATGCTGCTGACGATGATGATGATGATGCTGGTGGTGATGATGCTGCTGCTGTTGCTGATGCTGCTGCTGCTGATGATGATGATGATGGTGATGCTGATGATTATGATGTGGATGATTATGATGCTGATGATGGTGATGATGATGACGGTGACGATGTTGATGATGCTGATGCTGAGGATGAGCTGATGATGATGATGCTGCTGATGATGATGATGCTGCTGATGATGATGCTGATGATGCTGATGATGATGATGAGGATGATGCTGATGACGATGTTCATGATGATGCTGATGCTGATGCTGATGCTGAGGATGATGATGGTGATGATGATGATGATGCTGATGATGTGGATGACGCTGATGACGATGATGTTGATGCTGCTTCTGATGATGATGCTGCTGCTGCTGATGATAATCATGCTGATGATGATGATGATGATGATGTTGATGATGCACATGCTGATGATGATGATGATGATGATGCTGATGCTGGTGATGATGATGATGCTGATGATGATGCTGATTCTGATTATGATGATGATCATGATGATGCTGCTGCTGATGATGCTGTTGATGATGATGATGCAGATGATGATGTTGATGATGATGCTGATGATGCTGATGCTGATGCTGATGCTGATGATGATGATGATGATGATGGTGATGCTGTTGATGATGAGGATGATGATGCTGATGATGATGATGATGATGATCCGGATGATGATGCTGATGCTGCTGATGATGATGATGATGTTGATGATGCTGATGCTGATGAGGATGATGTTGCTGCTGATGATGATGATGCTGCTGATGATGATGCTGATGA
>CAUYUJ010018478.1:130732-148232 GCA_963575745.1 Prorocentrum cordatum
AGGAGGAGGAGGAGGGAGGAGGAGCGCCATCTGCCTTCTCCGGGGCGGGCCAGGGCTCGGGTCGGGGCCGGGTACGGGGCCAGAGCCGGGGGAGAAGCCACCCGCCTGTCCTCCTTCTCCACAGGGGGGGACCGCCCGGGGTGGGGGTCATGACCCTTTGGGCCCCCCTTCGGACCCTCCCCGGGACCGCCCACCGGGACCCCCCCCCGGGATTCTAGACCTCTTGGTGGGGTCTGAGTAGATGGGGTCGGACGTTCTCGCCGCATCGCCGATGCATCGCCGATGCGTCTCGATGTGGAGCCCGTGTTTCCCCACGCCGACGTCGCCGATGCATCGGCGATGCGTCGCCGATGCATCGGCGATGCGGCTCGAAATGGAGCCCGATCTTCTCCACGCCGACGTCGCCGATGCATCGGTCGCGTTTGCCTCGCCAATGCATCGGCGGTGCATCGCCGATGCGGATCGATCCTCCGAGCCCGTCTACTCCGACCCCATCTGGGAGGCCTCTACAAGCGGGATTGATAGGTCTTAGTCGTGCTCGCGTGGCCTCCGAACGGAAGAGAGGGAGGACGGAGAGGAGCAAGGGGGGGGGACGAGGAGGGAGGGGCCCATACCCCGACGCCACGCTGTCTTCACAGCGGGGTCCCAGGGAGCTCTCGACCGATTCCCCAGGATCAGCTTTGCACCCTGGCTCGTTCTTTTGACGGTCGAGTGCCCTCAAGCATTGGGTAATATCCGACCCTGAGCCAAGCCTCGGGTTGGCCGCCGCGATCGCAGCGGCCACAATCGGGACACGGTTTTTGTGTACTTACGCCCAGCACGGGTAGTCGTTTTTTTCTTGGTCAGTGCCTGGGCCGATGATCACGCAACCGCCCAGTGGCCGCAAACGGCGAAACACGTCCGTCTTGTTTCTTTCACGGCGCGTCTGGATCTGGGGAGGACGGACATCCCAGACGTGCGATGTCTTGATTTTTTACAGTCCGACCCTTTCCCCAGGGCCAGCTTTTCGTCCCGAGCCGTGCTTTGGACGGTCCTGGGGCCTGGCGAGGGCCCCCGGAGGTCGACGGTGGTCCAAAACCGTTCGTCCTGATTTTTGTGCGGCGCGAGAATGTCTGGGAGTGTGAGCCGGGGCAGGGCAGTTGGGCACTCCCCCGCGCCGCCAGGTGCCGGACGACCAGACCAAGGACGGGACGAGCTTGCTGAAGGCCGTGCTGCTCGCCGACCGCGCCGCCGCGTTCACGCAGCTGGGGAGGCCCAGTGGGTGGAGTAAGGGACGCAGTTGGGGAGGGGGCGGGGGGGAGGGGGGGTCGCGGCGGGGGGAGGGAGGGACTTCGGAGGGTGGGAGGAGTGCGGGAGGACGGGGAATGAGGAGGAGGAAGGTGGCAGGAGGAGGAGGAGGAGTCATGAGGAGGAGGAGGAACGAGGGAGGAGAGGAGGAGGAGGAAGAGGAATGGGAGGAGAGAGGAGGAGGAGGAGGAGGAGGAGGAAGAGAGGAGGAGGAGGTAGGAAGCGGAGGAGGAGGCGGAGGCGGAGCGGAAGGCGAGTGCGGGGGGGAGGGCGGGGGGCGGGGGCGGAGGTGGAGGGCGGGGGCGGAGGAAGGCGGAGGCGGAGGCGGAGGCGGAGGCGGAGGCGGAGGCGAGGCGAGGCGAGGGCGAGACGGGGCGGGGGCGGAGGCGAGGCGGAGGTGGAGGCGGGGGCGGGGCGGCGGCGGTGGCGGAGGCGGAGGCGGAGGCGAGGCGGCGTGCGGCGGCGGTCGCGCGGCGGCGGCGGAGGCCGAGGCCGAGGCGGAGGCGGAGAGGAAAAGCAGAGGAGGAGGAGGAGGAGGAGGAGGGAAGGAGGCGGAGGGGAGGAGGAGGAGGGAGGAGGCGGAGGAGATGAGGACGAGAGGAGGAGAGGAGAGGAGGAGGAGGAAGGAAGGAGGAGGAGGAAGGAGGAGGAGAGGAGGAGGAGGAGGAGTAGGAGGAGGAGGAGGAGGAGGAGGAGGAGTGGATGTGGGAGGAGGGGAGAGAATAGGAGGAGGAGGAGGGGAGGAGGAGGAGAGAGGGGGAGAGAGGAGGAGGGAGGATGTACACAGGTGGGAGTCCGCGATCCGGGACGCGGACGTGGCGACCGTGGCCAAGCCCAGCTACGCGCGGGCGTTCACCCGCCTGGGGGTCGCCCTGCTCGGCAAGGCGCGGACCGAGGAGGCTCGCTTCCGCGCACAGTATCCAAAGGGACGGGGGAGACTTCTTCCTCTTTCGTTCCTCCTGGCTTCGCCTCGCTCCTCCTTGCTGCCTCCCTCCTTTTCTCCTCCTCGCTCTTCTTCCTCCTCCTCCTCCTCCTCCTCCTCCTCATCTCCTCCTCCTCCTCCTCCTCCTCCTGCTCCTCCTCCTGCTCCTCCTGCTCCTCCTGGTCCTCCTCCTCCTCCTCCTCCTCCTCCTCCTCCTCCACTCACTCTCCCCCCCCTCTCCTCCGCCGTTCCTCCCTCCTCGCCCGTCCTCGCTCGTCTACGCTCCTCCTCTTTCCTCGCTCCTCCTCGCCCCTTTTCGCGCGTTCTCCTCACCCCTCCTCCTTGCTCCGTCTAGCTTCTCCTCTTTGCTCCTTGCCTCTGTGCTTTGCATGGTGGTCTTCCAGCAATCTCAAGTTTGAGCTCCATAAAGTCCCGTGTCCGCCCCTCACACGGGTTCGGCCATCCAGTTATGCGTACTGGTAGGTTTGTGTTCTGCAAGTGATGTTGGTCCCACTCGTCCTTACATGTCGGCCACCTGCAGCACAATATATGCCGCTGGCGTTCAGAATCCACCACTGCCAAGTACAGGCTTTGCAGGTAATGCAGTGCATGGACCCCACGGCAAGCCCGTCCTTAGGTCCTGTGTTACCAGTGCGAAAGCGGCTGCATGACGAATGGGGGCACCCAGCTGCTGTTGACCCTGGTCATGCGTTGGTCCCCCTTCTCGTTCTCCGGACTTGTCATTATTGCTGTAGGGCCCCTGCCTTGTCGGCCATCCACATTTGTGTTGCCGTTTTGTAGTCTGCAGTCTCTTGTCTCCCCTGCAGCCGGGGGTGGGCTGCTCGTGCTGAGCGCGGCTGCCCCTTGTCGTCTCGAAGACCTGCCTGCCTTTTCGAACACCTGCCTCTTGTTGCTGTCTGTTTTTATTGCGAAGGCCTTACGGCCGGTGCCGCCGACCCTGAATGGCGACGACGACGACGACGACGACGACGACGACGAGCGCTCTTGGGGGCCTCTTGGGGGTAGTTTGTGGGCCTCTTGGGAAGCTCTCAGGGGCCGCTTGGAAGCCTCGTGGGGGCCTCTTGGGGCTTCCTGGGGGTCTCTTGGAGGGGGCATGGGACGTCTTGGAGGCTTCTTGGACGGTCTTGGGGCTATCGTGGGCGTTTTCGGCCGATCTTTGGGCGACTCGGGGCCCTCTTGGGCCGTCTCGGGGGCCATCTTGGGCATTCGGACCTCATTTGGAGTGTTTTCGAGGTTTCGAGGCCGCCCGAGGAAAAACGAATCTGCCCCCCCACCCACCCCCCCACCACCACCCCCAGGGACCCCTCCCCCCCCCCCCCCCGGAACCCCCCCCCCCCTGGGGAAGGGATCGAAGGGAAGGGGCTTCCCTTCGACTCGATTACGACACTGCTAGATTTTTCTCTCGCTCACGAGCTTGAATCCCCTGCAGCCGGGGGTGAGCTGCTCGTGCTGAGCGCGGCTGCCACTTGTCGTTTCGAAGACCTGCCTGCCTTTTCGAACACCTGCCTCTTGTTGCTGTCTGTTTTTTTTAATCGCTTCGCTCATGCCGCCGGCCCTGGAGCCCTCTTTAGGGCCTCTTGGGGGCCTCTTGGGTACCTCTTGGGAGTCTCTTGGGGCTCCTTGGCGGCGTCTTGGGGGCTCCCAGGGCCTCTTGGGGAGCTCTTGGGGGCCTCTTGGGGCGGGAGGGGGGGTAGTCGATTGCGGCTCCCCCCTTGGAGGCCACGATCCTCGTGAGGGGTGTCGACAAATGGCCCTCCCCTGGAGTGCTCTGGTGGCTTCTCCCGGGACCTTGCCGGGGTACTTTTCGTCCAGGGGCCCCCAGGGGCCGCTCCGCGCGCGCGAACTAGAAATATTGTTAACCAGTTGCCAGAGATCTTAGCACGCCTCTGGCCCGTTGGGGCGGCGAATTTTGTTACCTATACGACCACCCTTCGGGTGATAAGGAGGTTCGGGGGGGGGAACCAACGTCTCACTCGATCGGTCTCGCTATCGATCTCAGTATCGATCTCACTATCGGTCTCGCTCGATCGATCTCACTCGATCGATCTCACAATCGATCTCACTCGATCTATCTCATTCGATCGATCTCACAATTGATATCACAATCGATATCACAATCGATCACACAATCGATCTGACATTCGGTCTCAATATCGATCTCACTATCTATATCACAATCGCTCTCACAATCAACGTCATCATCATCATCAACACATTCACCAACATCAACATCATCGCCAACATCGTCATCATCATGAGGGCATCGTCATCATCAGCATCATCATCATAAACGTCAGCATCAACGTCAGCATCATCATCGGGACAACATCATCATCATCACCATCATCATCTCATCATCAACATCATCATCATCATCGGGACACAGTCATCGTCATCATCAGCAGCATCATCAGTCATAATCGGGACACCATCATGATCACCATCGTTCTCATCATCAACATTATCATCAACATCGTCATCATCCTCGGGACACCATCATCATCATGATCATCGCATCATCATCGTCATCGACATCATCATCAACAACATCATCATCATCATGATTTGGGCACCATCATCATGAGCAACATCATCATCACCATCGTCATTATCATTATTATCATCATCGGGACACCATCAGCATCACCATCATCATCATCATCACCATCATCATCATCATCAGCATCGTCATCGGGACAGCATAATCATCATCAGCATCATCATCAGCATCATTATCGCCGGGACACCATTTCCATCAACATCATCATCACCAACATCATCGGAATCGTCATCATCATCATCATCATCATCATCATCATCGGGACATCATCATCGTCATCATCATCAACATAATCATCATGAGCATCAGCATCCTCATCATCGGGACACTATCATCATCGACACCATCATCAACATCATGATCATCTTCTTCATCGGGACAACATCATCATCATCTCATCATCATCATCATCATCATCATCATCATCATCATCATCTCATCATCATCATCATCATCATCATCCTCGCGGGACACCGCGGGACACCGGCGGGACACCGCGGGACACCGTGGGACACCGCGGGACACCGCAGGACACCGCGGGACACCGGCGGGACACCGCGGGGCCCCGGCCGCCCGGAAGGGAATCATTTGGTCCGGCCGCGCCTCAGCCACACGGGACACCAGCGGGACACCGGCGGGACACCGCGGGGCCCCGGCCGCCCGGAAGGTAATCATTTGGTCCGGCCGCGCCTCAGCCACAGGAGACTTTCTCTCGCCCGCCCACGCAGCTTCGCCTCGCCCGCACGGCACGCACGAACACGAAACCGAAATCGATTTCCCGGTAGGGGGGCTCGCCGTTCCACTTCGATCTTACCCCCTCACCTCCGATTACCTTTTCTTGCCTTTTTTTGTTGTCGTACTTGTTGTTGTCGTTGTCGTTGTCGTTGTCATTGTCGTCGTCGTCGTCGTCGTCGTTGTTGTTGTTGTTGGTGTTGTTGTTGTTTTCGTTGTTGTTGTTGTTGTTGTTGTTGTTGTTGTTGTTGTTGTTGTTGTTGTTGTGTTCGTTGTTGTTGTTGTTGTTGTTGTTGTTGTTGTTGTTGTTGTTGTTGTTGTTGTTGTTGTTGTTGTTGTTATTGTCGTTGTTGTTGTCGTTGTCGTTGTCGTTGTCGTTGTTGTTGTTGTTGTTGTTGTTGTTGTTGTTGTTGTTGTTGTTATGGTTGTTGTTTGTTTCGTTGTTGTTGTTGTTGTTATTCTTCTTCTTGTTGTTGTTGTTGTTGTTGCTGTGAGTGTTGTTGTTATTGTTGTTGTTGTTGTGATAGTTGCTGTTGTTGCGGCTGTTGTTGCTGCTGCTGCTGCTGTTGTTGTTGTTGTTGTTGGCCACCGTCCAAGTCCTGGTGGTAGTCCCGATTGGTCCTCCTCGCTCCTCTTTCCTCCTCGCTCCTTCTCGCCCCTCATCCTCACGCCGCCTCGCTCCTCCTGCTCGTTCCTCGCTCCTTCTCGCCCCTTCTCGCTCCTTCTCCTCGCTCTTGTCCCAACTTTCGCCCACCCTGGGGGCGGCCACCATTTGTTCGACGACGGGCCACTGTGGCCTCATGCGCACTGCGACCAGCCCGAGCTTGGCTGTAAGTTCGACATGCGTATTCCGCAGATCCGACTGACCGACCGACCACGCCCTCCGCTTCTCCACTTCGGTCATCATCTTCTTCCGTGCTCCTCTTCTCCGCTCCTCCTGCCTCCTCTTCCTCTTCGTTCCGCCCTTCTCCGTTCTCTTCGTTCCCCCCTTCTTCCCCTCCCGCCGCGCGCGCGGTGCGGGAGAACGCGCGGTTCGGGGAGAAGGAGGAGGCGGGAGGAGTTCGTCCCATCGTCTTTTGCTTACAGTCTCCAGTCATCTTCTTATTTTGCCCTGTGCTGCCTTTGCTTCCATACCCCCCGGCGTCTCGGGCTCCGGGCCTGGGGCCCTTCCGGGGGCCGGTCGAGGGTCGGGGACTGTCCTGAAGGGCGCGGCGCTGCCTTTGGTCTTCCGCGCGGGCCGCTCTTCCCCCGGGCATCCTGCGTTGGGTCCTCGCTTTGAATACGCATCGCTCCGCGTCCTTCCTCCCTCACCCCCCCTCCTTACTCCTCCCATCCGTGCCTCTGCCCTCCGCGTGTGCTCATCACCAGCAGCATCAGCATCAGCGTCAGCATCAGCGTATCGCTATAATCACCACCCCTGTCATCAGCATGACCATCAGCTGCACCATCATACTCATCAGCATCATCAGCATTATCATGATCATCATAATCGTCATCAGCATCACCATCATCACCACCATCATCATCACCATCACCACCATCACCAGCAGCATCATTATCAGCATCATCAGCATCATCATCATCAATCTCATCATCATCATCATCATCATCATCCATCATCAGCATCATCATCATCATCATCATCAGCATGACCATCATAATCATCATCAGCAGCAACGTTATCATCATCACCAGCATCCTCATCCTCATCCTCATCCCCATCATCATCACCACCATTATTATCATCATCTTCACCACTGCCATCATCGTCATCAGCATCATCATCGTCATCATCAGCATCGTCATTGGCATCGTCAACATCATCAGCATCATCATCTTCATCATCATCCTCATCATCATCATCATCATCATCATCATCATCTTCATCTTCATCTTCATCTTCATCATCATCATCATCATCATCGTCATCATCATCATCGTCATCAACATTTTCATCGTCACCATCGTACCAGCATCATCAACATCAGCAGCATCATCATCAGCATCAACACCACTACCAGCATCACCGTCATCATCAGCATCAGCATTAGCATCATCGTCAGCATCATAATGAGCATCATCATCAGCAGCATCATCATCAGCATTGGCACCGGCATCACCATCAGCATGAGCATCAGCATCAGCACCAGCACCAGCACCAACACCATCACCATCATCATCATCATCATCATCATCGTCATCATCATCGGCATCGGTCCTCGACTGTCCCGTAAGTGGCTTCACTGAAGGTACCAGTGGCAGCGACCGCATGCGGATCTCCCCCCACTTCGGCACACTCCTCTCACGTTTCGTGACCCCGTGAGGGAGCCCCACCGAAGGCCTCAGGGGCAGCGCCCGCATGGCGTCACCCTGCCGATACCGACACGCCCGTCACACGTCTCGTAACCCCGCAGGGACTCCACCGAAGGCCCCGATGGCAGCGCCCGCATGGCGTCACCCCGCCCATTTCGGCACACCCCTCGCGCGTTTCGTGGCCCCTCCTTCGCCCTGCCTGCTTTGGCGGCACGCAGCACTTCCGCGTGCACGTGGCTGGGCACTCGGCCAGGACACTGCTCAGGGCCCCAGCGGCCAGCAGCTGACCTCTGCAGGTCGGAGGCCCACCGCGCGGGAGCCGCGCACGGGGCGGGGCTTCAGCCCCCGCCACCCCTGGGGAAACCAAATGTACACCTTAGGCGATGCTTAAGAAAACCTAAGTTTTCGGCCAGAGTCTCGATTATTCTTAATTTTTCAATGTAAATCCCAAGATTTGAATAGACATTCTGGATATTCATTCAGATTCTGAGACTATGAATTTCTTAACCCATGGTTTCTTAAGCATTTCGCAGGGTGTACCGATACCGAACCCAAGGACGGCCCATGAGGGCCACGCGACACCAGAAGGGCTTACGGGAAGGCCCCGAGCCCAACAGCAGCGGCAAATCTCAGACCCCTTTTATCCTTCACAGCGTGCACGTGCGCCCGGGCGTGGATGCCGCCATCGCTGGCCGACAGAGTGGAAACCCCGACGATCTCCCGATAGGCTCCCAGCTCCCTGCCCACTCGTCCTGCGCGTGGTCGACGTGCTGTGCTGTCACACGCGTCCATGATGGATGGGCGGAGGGATTGGAGGGTGTCTGTGGGAGGATCGGTTTGGGATTGTCTTGGAATTCCTGGATACGTACTCGTCACGCTTTGGCTACTACGTGCAGAAGATGGCGGCTGCCAGTCAGATGTGTCCCAGCCTTGACCCTGCTCGCTTTCTGCTGCTCCGAGATTGGGGGTTTAGGATATGTGTCCCGGTCTCACTCTCTCTTCTCGGTTTCATCTACCATCATCCCCTCTGTGCCTGCCTACCTGAAATTGTGCAGCCAGTTTTTACAAGGGACACAGCGTTCTGGAGGTGATCGGTATGCGCCCCAGCCTCTTCCCTTCCGCTCGTTGCTGCCATCCTTCCGAGGCTGGAGGTTTGAGATGTCCGTCCCAGTCCCACTCTTCTCGGTTTTATCTTCATTTGGTTTCTCTCCCTTCCTCCCTCCCCTCACCCTCCCGAGTGGCCAAGAGCCACGACGCGGTCGTCGTTTCTTTGTTCGACCCGATGCCGGCCACTTGATTTGAGAGAGGAGTGATTCCGGGGGGGGCGCTGACAGGATGGGACTGAGGGTGAGTTTAGGTCTGTTGGTGGGGACGAGGGTTGCACTACGGCGTTGGTGCAGACGCGGGCCGCAGGTCGAGCGTGCGAGTATATCGTGCACTCCTGCAGGCCCTTGCCTTGCGCCAACCCACTAAGCTGGCTTTCGGCCCTTCGCAAACCATCTCACTTGCTCCCCTCTTGGGTATGCCTCCTCTTGCCTCCTCCCTCCTGCGGCGTTGTGATGCGCCCTGAGCGCCTTCAGACGATGAAGGGGGGGGTAGGACAGGACGGGGGCGGGGAGATTCGCCAAAACTTGGCGCAGGTGCTGCATGTGCGCACTGTTGCAGCGGCTAGTGAGTACCGCACTAAGCTGACCGTCTCCTCGGCGAACCAGGTCGCAATCCAAATCCTCGTCCTCTTCGTCCTGCTCCTCCCCGCTCTCCGCCGTCCCGTCCCGTCCCTGCGGAAGCCAAGAGGTCCCGATACCCCTTTTCCCTGGACCTCTTCCGCGGTGCGTTTTGACCGGGCCTTCGAGGCGACTCCAGCGGTGGCGCCGAGGGCCGAGGGCCACCCAGGACGCCCCAAAGCGGCAGAGACGAGGGGCGGGTGGCGGTCATTGGGGCACCTCTTCCTCCTCCTGGCTCCCCTGGCCGCGAGGCGTACTTCGCCTTCTCGAGGAGCCTGCGGCTGGAGCACAGTGCGCCCGCGGGTTGGCGGGGGCAGCGCGCCGGGACGGCCGCCGTCGGCGTCGCTCCATTCGAGGGTCGAGGGCCGATCGCCCGAGGTTCGGCCACGCGCAGGAGGGGGGAAGGCTTCCCAGAAACACCCCTGCTCAGAGGGCGCGGGCCGTCTCTATAGTGCAAGTCGGGGGTAGACAGAACCCCCAACAGTGACACGTCGATTAGTGAATTGTCCGTTTTCGGTTCTCGAGAGGGCGCCGTGGCCGTCATTTTCCAGGCTTGCGCCCGCCAGGTTTGGGCCTCAGGTCGTTTTCACTAAACCACGTTTTACTAAAGGGGGTTCTGTCCATCCCCGAAAGGCCGGCGCCGTGTAAGAAGCAACCCTGTTTTCAGAAGCGTCCTCCCCTCCTCCTACCCCCGTTGTGCGCGCCGTCAAGGGGCCCTCTTCTGGCGCGCCTCGTCCTCCGCAGGCCTCGTTCGAGGCGCCTCGTCGCCACGGCGGAGCTTCTGACCAGCACGCATCCCAGGAGAGGTCCAGCGATGAATGCTTGATGGTGTCGTCGTCGTCGTCGTGGTCGTCGTCGTCGTCGTTATCGTCGTCGTCGTCGTCGTCGTCGTCGTCATCGTCGTCGTCCACCATTGGTTGGCAAGTTGGCCCAGGGGAAGCTCAGCGAGTGTCCGCGGCCGGGTGGGTGGGTGTCCTTTGACGAACGGGGCCAATCACGTACATGTCTTCCATCATGGCCTTCGTAATTATTGTCGCCATCTTGCTGCTTCTCATGGCTTTCGTCGTCCTCGAATGAGAAAGAGAGAGAGGCAGGGGAAGGAGTAAGGACAAACTTCAATAGGATGATTTATCGTTCTGGCACGGGCTGCGGGAGTAATTGTCAAGACTAAGTAGATCTGTACGGGGTCATGTGGAGACAAGGCCGGACCAGATACTCACATGTAGCAGAGTCTTTCGGGGTCTTGGAGACAAGGACTTTGATTAAGCAGTGCTGTGGCACAGCGGGAAAGTAGCACCCTTTCCTGCAAAGCTAGATTTCCGGTCGCCCAGTCAGACGGACGCGCGCGTCGTAGTCTTCAAGATGGTTGAACACTATATTTTGCGCGATGGCTGCCCGAGCGTCTTCGGTACAGTGGTTCTGTTCGGTTGCCCCGCAAAGTCAATTGGGGGTGTTTGGTTTTCTCTGTACTCCCCGCGCAGCCCTCCTCACCTCACCCTCCTTTCCCCCTCATCCCCTTTCACACTCATCATCACTATCACCCACACAGTCAAGCCGCATAGTAAGGATGGGCAAACTTGCCAAGGGTACCCTTGCATCCTTGCCTCCTCGGTCCATCCTTCGCCACTTCCGTTGGCCGCGCCCCGCTCGATAAGCTTCGACATGGGCGTCCACGGCGCTTGCATCCTTATCGCGCATCCTTATAATACGGGCCGATTGCACCAATCATCATCACTGTCGCCGTCCCGCCATGATCACTTTCATCATTATAATCATCATCATCAGCATCATCATCATCAGCACCAGCAACACCATCTTCACCATCCGCATCATCATTGCTAACATCATCACCATCATCATCATCATCATCATCATTATCATCATATTCATCATCATTACCGCCATCACCATCATCATCGACAACATCTTCATCACAATCATCGTCATCATCGATTACATCATCAGCATCATCATCTTCATCATCATCACCTTCATCTTCGTCGTCATCGTCATCATCATCACCATCGTCGTCATCACCACCATGGCATGATCATTATCATCCTCAGCATCGTCATCATTATCACCATCATCGTCGTCGCCTTCATTATCAGCATCACCATCATGATCATCATCATCATCATCATCATTAGTATCATCACCATCATCATCATCAGCATCGCCATCATCATCCTCACCACCATCATCGTCATCACCACCACTACCACCATCGTCATCATCATCATCATCATCATCACCATCACCATCACAATCATCGTCGTCATCAGCATCAGCATCATCGGCATCATCAACATTATCACTATCCCCATCACCATCACCACCAGCATCACTATTATCACCATCATCAGCACTACCATCATCATCGTCACAATTATTCACATTGACATCGCAATCATCATCATCATCATCATCATCATCATCATCATCATCATCATCATCGCCATCATCGCCATCATCATCAATATCATCATCAACACCAGCACCAGCACCAGTATCATCATCAGCATTATCACCACCATGAACACCACCATCATCATCACCATCACCATCTCCATCACCATCACCATCATCATCATCATCATCATCATCATCATCATCATGATTCCCTTCTTCTTCATCCTCATCTTCAGCTTCAGCTCCGTCTTCATCACCATATTCTTTTTCATCTTCATCTCCATCTCCACCAGCATCACCCACACACTGGCACTCAATCCGAGGAAGTCTCGAGCGGGAGCTTCGTCTGTGAGGGACTCGCTCGGACGCCTCGAGCAGGAACACCTCCCAATGGGATCCCCCGCGGGGGCCCAGCCCGGCATCCGAGCGGGGCCATTCGCATCCTAAGTACGTAGCTGGCGTCGCTTGTGGGCTCCGCAGGCCTGGCACTGGAGGAAGTCTCGAGCGGGAGTTTCGTCCGCGAGCGAGCCGCGAGGACGTCCTGCGAGGGAGCCCCTCCCTCCCCTGCGCAGCACAACCGTCGGGAGCAACATCGCCGCCGCCCTCTCCCTTTGCAGCGAAGCCATCTCGCTTCTCGCCTCCCGGACCTGGTGACCTCCCCCCCCGACCTCTCCAGCCCTCTCCAGACGGCTGCTACTAGAAATCCAACGAGACTCCAAGCGGGTTCCAGTACAGCCAACCCGCAGAGGAAGGATGGGCAAACCTTCACAAGCATCCTTGCCCCTTCGGCTCATCCTTGGTGGTCACTTTCGCTGGCCAACCTCGTTCGAACAACTTTCACATGGGCCTCCAAGGCCCTTGTATCCTTACCGCGCATCCTTACGATACGGGTTGACTGTAGGGTTCCAGCTGCATTCCAATGGGGTTCCTAAGGGTCACAGCAGGAGACCCCTACTATCCCAATCCTATTCCCATGGGGTTCCAAGCTGGCGTCCGCTAGGATTCACAGAGGACTGCAACGCGGCCCAATCGGATCCCAATCAGACTGCAATCGGATTCCAATTAGATCCCGATCCGATTTTAATGTGTTTCCAATGTAATGCCAATGGAACTCCAATGGGATTCCAGCTATACCCCAATCATATTCCAATCGGATTCTAATCGGACGATACCCATCATATTCAAACATGACTTCCAAACGTATTCTAGTAAAAGCTCACTCGGATTCCAAGAGGATTCCATTTAGATCCCAATGGGAATCCAATCATATCCCAATCGGACTCCAAGGGAATCCGCATCGGATTCCATCAGGAGTTCAATCGGATTCCTTCTTATCCCTTCTCCCCCACTCTTGCGGGAATCCTTGTTCTCGGAGTTGCGGTGCTAAAGTAAAGCGGTCGGTCCCGGGGGGGGGGGGTATTCCTTGGCGTGGCCTACTCCTCAGAGCAGCAGGCAGCAATTGTCAATTGTTGGACAAGGGGTCGAATGTGGAAGCTGCATATCCGCAGACTCTCCCCTCGTCCTCTCTTTTTTTTCCCCCAACCATCCTGTGGTGTTGGGTCCTCGTTTTGAAGAGACGGTGGTCCGCGTCTCCTCATCCTCTCCTCTCCTCTCCTCTCCTCCGCCGTCCGCATGCGTCCCGCACACCCATTTCGGCACACCCCTCACACGTTTCGTGGCCCCACAGGGAGCTCCACCGAAGGCCCCAGTGCTGCCGTCCGCATGCGTCCCGCACACCCATTTCGGCACACCCCTCACACGTTTCGTGGCCCCATAGGGAGCTCCACCGAAGGCCCCAGTGGCTGCCGTCCGCATGCGTCCCGCACACCCATTTCGGCACACCCCTCACACGTTTCGTGGCCCCATAGGGAGCTCCACCGAAGGCCCCAGTGGCTGCCGTCCGCATGCGTCCCGCACACCCATTTCGGCACACCCCTCACACGTTTCGTGGCCCCATAGGGAGCTCCACCGAAGGCCCCAGTGCTGCCGTCCGCATGCGTCCCGCACACCCATTTCGGCACACCCCTCACACGTTTCGTGGCCCCACAGGGAGCTCCACCGAAGGCCCCAGTGCTGCCGTCCGCATGCGTCCCGCACACCCATTTCGGCACACCCCTCACACGTTTCGTGGCCCCATAGGGAGCTCCACCGAAGGCCCCATGGCTGCCGTCCGCATGCGTCCCGCACACCCATTTCGGCACACCCCTCACACGTTTCGTGGCCCCACAGGGAGCTCCACCGAAGGCCCCAGTGCTGCCGTCCGCATGCGTCCCGCACACCCATTTCGGCACACCCCTCACACGTTTCGTGGCCCCATAGGGAGCTCCACGGAAGGCCCCATGGCTGCCGTCCGCATGCGTCCCGCACACCCATTTCGGCACACCCCTCACACGTTTCGTGGCCCCACAGGGAGCTCCACCGAAGGCCCCAGTGCTGCCGTCCGCATGCGTCCCGCACACCCATTTCGGCACACCCCTCACACGTTTCGTGGCCCCATAGGGAGCTCCACCGAAGGCCCCATGGCTGCCGTCCGCATGCGTCCCGCACACCCATTTCGGCACACCCCTCACACGTTTCGTGACCCCACAGGGAGCTCCACCGAAGGCCCAGTAGGGTTTGCCGTCCGCATGCGTCCCGCACACCCATTTCGGCACACCCCTCACACGTTTCGTGGCCCCATAGGGAGCTCCACCGAAGGCCCCAGTGCTGCCGTCCGCATGCGTCCCGCACACCCATTTCGGCACACCCCTCACACGTTTCGTGGCCCCATAGGGAGCTCCACCGAAGGCCCCATGGCTGCCGTCCGCATGCGTCCCGCACACCCATTTCGTCACAGGCACATGCGTCCCGCACACCCATTTCGGCACACCCCTCACACGTTTCGTGGCCCCACAGGGAGCTCCACCGAAGGCCCCAGTGCTGCCGTCCGCATGCGTCCCGCACACCAGGTGTGTGGCGTGCCGACATGGGCGTCGCGGCGCGCGGGCGCTGCCGTCGGGGTTCCCAGGGAAGCCCCCTGCAGAGGCGACGCTCAGAGTCACGAGTACCGAGAGTCACGCAGACCCAAACTGTTCACAGTCGTATACATACATTTACACTGGGCGTATCCATGCACGCATTCATGCGAATAGAATCAATCGCGCGCAGATTCATTCATAATCAGACTCGCTCGCGATCCGACTCGCACGCGCTCAAGCTTTCATATTCGGACCTATCGTCTTCGTTCGTGTTGTGTACACTGCCACGCATTTCGGCACACCCCTCATACGGCTCGTGGCCCCATAGGGAGCGCCACCGAAGAAGATATTCACAATTGCGATACTCTCAACTGCATATGGTTGGGTCCTTCGCCAGGCTTTTTTTTTTTGTTTTGTTTTTTTTTTTCTCTCTCTCTCTCTCTCTTTCTTCCTTTCCATTCTCTTTCTATTTGTCCCTATCTCTGTCTCTATCTCTCTCGATCTTCTCCCTCCCCCCCTGGGGGCAGCGCGTGCGTCGTCGTCGTCGTCGTCGCTGTCCGTCGTCGTCGTCGTCGTCCAGGTTTGATGGTTTCGATGGGTCTCTTGGCCAAGTTTGCGTTGTGTAGACGCGAACCCAAGCAGGACTATTTCAGGAGGTAACCTGCGAAAACCTACCCCACCACCCCACGATATCTAAGGGGGGAGGTGGGTTTCACTTCGTTCGGGACCTCCCGAGCGATGTGCCCAGCGTGCCCCTTGAGTGAGGGTCCCCTGCTGGCTCCAAAAAGGGGCCCTAAAGTGCCCTAAAGGGGCTTCACCCCCCATGTGGGTCACCCCCCACTACCACCCGCACAACTCAAGTTTACCCAGTCCACGGGCTGCGCAAATTGTGCCACCGTGGTTGACGGACATGCGCTGCTTTGAACGCAGGGTTTGGTACCGTGGCTCTCGCGAGCATCCTCGACACTCTGCAGCACACAGCAGCGCGGAAGTCGTCGAGGCGCATACAGTGATAGATGCCGCGTGGCAGCATTTGTGTGTGTGTGTGTGTGTGCGTGTGTGTGTTTGTGTGTATGTGTGTGTGTGTGTGTGTGTGTGTGTGTGGCTGGCGTCTTCCTCTTGCAGGCCGCAACATGCGAGAAGAGGAGCTGGCGCAACAGCGTCGTATACGCTTCGAACGCAGAGCGGAGACGAGATAGACGAGGACGGCGACGGCGGAGGGGACAGGTGAGGATGGGGGAGGCTTGAGGAGGAGGAGGAGGAGGAGGAGGAGGAGGAGGAGGAGGAGGAGGAGGAGGAGGAGGAGGACACACAGAGGAGGGAGGTCGGAGAACGGGGGGCGGAGAGCGGAGGACCCTCCCTCCCTTCGCAGGCAAGGCCGCCCAGGCCGGCCTGCAGGAGTGCCTGACGGAGCTCATGAAGTGGCGCTCCGTCGCGGCCCGGAAGAGGCACAGGAGGCCGCCCACTGGGCGCTGCGTAATGGGGGGGTCATACATGGGGGGGTGTCGCGGGTGGTCCGAAAAGGTACCCAGACGGTACCTAAACGAGCCCCCTGGGGCTCCGGAGGGGCCCGAAAGGGGCACGAAAGGGGACCGTTTCTGACCCCCCGATTTATGACCCCCCCGTTAAGCCACGCCCAACGCCCACGTCGTTTTCCGTCGTCGATGCCGTTTTTGTTCGCATCTTCTTCGTTTTTTTGTTCCCAGCCCTCCTTGGTCGGGTGTTCGTTTTGCACAGAGCACTGCGGTCGCGTCTTCTCCAGCCCGCCTCCCCCTCCTGCCTCTCGCCGCTTTCTCTCTCTCTCTCTCTTTCTCTGTTGCTCTCTTTTTCTCTTGCTCTCTTTCACTCGTTCTCTGTCTCTCTCTCTCTCTCTCCTTCTCTCTCTCTCTCACTCTCTCTGTCTCTCTTTGCCTGCGGTACCTGTCTAGGACCTCGCCGTCCCTGGGGGGCTGCGATCTGCGACATTGTCGGCACGTTCGAGGGCTGCTGGTGGGTCCAGCGGAGTGACGCACCGCACAGATCTGAGCGGGACCTCGCCGTCCTTGGGGGGCTGCGATGTGCGACATTTTCGCTTCTTTCGTGGGCTGCTGGTGGGTCCAGCGGAGTGAGGCACCGCGCAGACCTGAGCGGGACCTCGCCG
This sequence comes from Prorocentrum cordatum, assembly GCA_963575745.1. NCBI lineage: Eukaryota > Dinophyceae > Prorocentrales > Prorocentraceae > Prorocentrum > Prorocentrum cordatum. The sequence continues at coordinate 147,801 of CAUYUJ010018478.1, forward strand.
TTCCTTGGGGGCTGCGATGTGCGACATTGTGGTCACTTTCGAGGGCTGCTAGTAGGTCCAGCGGAGTGAGGCACCGCGCAGACCTGAGCGGGACCTCGCCGTCCCTGGGTGGCTGCGATCTGCGACCCTGGGGGGCTGCGATGTGCGACATCGTCGGCACGTTCGAGGGATGCTGGTGGGCCCAGCGGAGTGATCAGGATCGTTTATCCGACCTTCGAGACCCCCACCAAATTACCCCCCCCAGTCGGGGATACACCCCTTGAAACCCGAAGGGAACGACCTAAATCCCCATTTAGGGGGGTAAATCTGCCAGTGTGGCCCAGGCAACGCCGCTGGGGATGGGGATCGGTTAAATGATACTCAAGTGAGGCACCGCGCAGACCTGAGCGGGACCTCGCCGTTCCTGGGGGTCTGAGATTTGCGAGATTGTCG
>CAUYUJ010018478.1:155732-203795 GCA_963575745.1 Prorocentrum cordatum
GCCTATGCGAATAAACACCCTGCTTGCCTCCAGGGTGCCCTGGGTGTCTTGGGGTTCGGTCGTTTTGTAATGGACGGCGTAACATTCCCACACCAAAAATCGATTGACGTCCTGGGGTCTCAAGGTTGGGTTTCTTGTGGAAGGTCTCTTGTGGTCGAAACCCCCACTGCACAAGATTCCGTCCCCGTGGATATCGCCCCACCTACCACAAAGGATTGGGGTGAAGGCGGGCCGAACAGAGCTCAACGGAGGTAGAGGTGGTGACGAAAGGAAGTTTCGTCAGCATTATCGGCATCCACCGACTGACTGACTGACTGCGGCCTTGCATCCCTTACAGACGCGTAGGCGTATTAAAAAGTTCGGCATTCATGCGTGACGTCATAAGACAGCTATGCTTCGATACACAGAGGCTGCCCATTGCTGTCTGGGGCGCCCCCGGCGTCTGCGGTCAGCCCAATTTTTGGGCGTGCCGTTGTGATTGCACACAATGTGCCTCATGAGCGACCCGCCGGTCTCAGAAGCAATTCTCCGGTAGAGTTGCACTTGCCGCTCACGTAAGATTGAGGACAACGGTTGTGATCCAGCTATCTCCAGTACGTTTACGTTACTGACGCGCGAGATGTAAGAATGTGGGATCCTTAAAATGCGGCGCAAACATTTGCAGTGGAATGCGTCGAGCCTGTCTCTGTCGTGCTTGAGAAGCCACAGCGAATCCAACGAGTACAACAGTTTGCTGAGCACGCAGCTGTTGTATATGAGTATCTTGCGTCGCCAACCAACCGCGGAGTGTGTCCACAATTTAGTAAGTTGTTGAAAAACACCTCTGCCTTCTCCAAGTCGTCTCGAAAGTTCATTGCCAACGCGTCCGTCATGGGTTACGAGCCCCCCCAAATAAATAGCTTCCTTGACAATCTTGATCGGATCCCCATCCGGCGTTCTCACAAAGCCAACAGAACCGATTTGAAGTTGCACCGTCTTGTCCCAATTCAATTCCAATCCGTACTTCCGCCCCTCTGCCACCATTGCGTCCAGCATGATCTGTAGGTTTCCTTCATGTTGAGATACCAACGCAGTGTCGTCGGCGTACAGAATATCCCTAGAGACCACATAGCCTGGATCTTGTTGAAGGCGCAGGTCCGACAGAGCGTCCTGAAGCATCACCGTCTGCACAATGATAAATAAATACGGTGACAACGGGCATCCCTGTGCAATACCGGCAGCTTGGCGTCGTTGCGAAGATTTACCACAACGGTCTAGTATAGTGAAATACCTGCGCGAATAAATTCCTCCGACTATTTGCACGAAAGGTTGCGGTAGCCCAAATCTTGTCAAAGCTGCGCACAAACACTCTGGCTTCAATCGGTCGAACGCCTTGGCCCAATCAAGGAGAAGCAAAATAATACCACCGTTATTATTCATCAGCGTTGCGTCGATCATGCGCCTCACGAGCATGAGCGCGTCGGCGGTGCCCCGGCGAGGCCAGAATCCAAACTGTGAGTGTCGTAATCGATCTTCTGCGCCTCCTTGAAGCAGTCGCTGACGCAACATCGCCGCGAGGGCTTTGTATCCCAGCGAGAGCAACGAGATTGGACGATAGTTGCTTGGTAAAGTTGCGTCTCTTTTCTTGAAAAGCAAGATGACATTCGCCATGCGCCATTTTTCCGGTATGTCTTTCTGGGACCAACACCTTTGACAAACGTGCAATAGTGCTTGGGAAGCGTGTACATCTGTAGATACAACCTTCCAAAAATCTGGTGGTTTGTCATCAGGGCCAGCTGCTTTTCCGTTCTTCATCTTTCTCAACACGAAAATCAGTTCGTTCAATGTAAATTGACGCACGTCTATGGACAACTCTGTACCAAGAGTGCGGGTAGCTGTAGGAACCACCTCTGGGAAAGTAACTTGCCACTGCACTTTCTCGAAGTAGTCGGCCAAAGCATCCGGACGGCTCGCGGTATCGGTCAAGTTGTTGTTCATTTCCTGACTCCAGCGTGCTTTGTCTGAGGCTTCTTCCGTAGCTGTTTGACTGCGCCCCAGTTCCCCCCCACCAGAGAATCGTTCATCCAAGTTGTGCGGTCAGCCCGCGCTGCCTTCCGGATCGCCTTGTTGAGAGAGCTCTCGTTGCGAGCGTCGCCCATTCGCCTGAAATTGTTCCTTTGTTCGATGAGGTTCAAAGTAGCCTACGATATCCAAGGTCGCCGGGCCGGCTGAGCCCTGCGAGGCAACGTATCTGCAGCAGCACCAAACGCATCTTCGATTTGCTCCGCAGCTTCGTCAAGAGAACAACTTGCAACGCTAAAAGATTGCCACTTTGCTGTAAAAAACAATAAACCATATTCTGCCCAAGACTACCCCGAAGAATGGGCTGGGCCATCCGCCAATCGTGAGCCCACACAGGTGGATGAGTGTGTTGATGATGAGTATCGAGTTCCAGCAGCAGGGACCCCTGACACGATGATCTCCAGCACCTCGAGACCCTCCTCCAGGCCAGGGCCCGGTATGCCCAGACTTTCAAGATTTTCACTTCGGGAGCTTGCCCAGGTTCAGGAGGAGAGTATCCGGAAGAAGAGGCAGCAGAAGGTCCAGCTGTTGTCCCCCCAGCAGCACTACAGGCATATCCAGAACCACGTCAAATGGACTACGGCCAGAGTTAGTCGTGCTAATTCTCTTCTGGATGATTTCAGTAAGCAAGTCGAAGAGCTCTGCAACCCAGATAGAATATCGAAGTTCGAAAGCAGAAGCTGCTGGAACCCCTCCACGACAGGCAGTCCAAGACCGGTGCTCTTGAGAACGAAGCCTTGTTCGGTCTTCCTCGTCGAAATCGCGCATGCTGTCGCAAGGAAAATTCAGACGATGTTGGTTGATACGTACACCATGCGTGACTCGTTGGACTCATGGCCAGACCCTGTGCAACGTGCTCCGTTATAATGCGTATCCTCTGCACTTGAAGGCACCATGCGTCCATGCGCCCTTCCGTCCACATTGAGGCGGGGGGTCTGTCCGCGGGGGTGGCTACATCGTCTCCATGGGCATATGGTTCACGGCTTCTACAGTGTGGCGTCGATGATGCCCACTGGCCGCTGGCTGACGCACTTGTGAGTTTTTTTTGGCACGGTCTGGTGCTTCAAGGGCTTCCCGTATTCAGTTTGTATCTGCACGACGGTTCATCGGCCGAGCCGTAGGACAGCAACGAGCCCCCCCTCTTTCGGATTGTGGGCCTCTTGATTGCTTTTGGCGCCCCGTTCATCACAGGCGGCGATTGTCAGACGTCTCCATAGGATTTCCTTGGCACTGTATGGCCTGATCTGGTGAAAGCAGCTGTTATCGCCCTTCCGTCTGTCACGTAGCTTAGCGCCGACACACCAGCGTTCATTGATTGTTTTGCTGTTCATCGTATTTTTGTGGTCCATTGTAGTTGCCATGTTGTGGACACCAGTGCTATCTCTAAGCCTTCCCCGGTCGTGCTTCACGTGTTTGCGGGGTTCCATCACCGAGTGGCTCGCGTTATCAGGAAGCCTGCTGCATCAGAATGAACAGGGCCTGGATCCCACGGGGACTTGCCCTGTTCTGCCTTGCTTGCCAGCGTCGTCGACACGTCCTGGGTTCCCTCCACGTCTTGTCATAAGCTACTATGGTGGTATCTTGAGACGCGTATTCGGTTTTTGCTGACGCTTCGCCAGCGTGGTCTCGATTGGGACGCTTATTTTGAGCGTGCCGTACACGTCGATATAACCTTGATGCGCGTCATGGGCCATTCGTGGGCGAATTGCCTTGGTGGAAGCGGCAGACCTTCCATCTCCCCGTCGCCATTCCATGGCACTCTGGCAAGGACAGCTCGAGCATATTACACTCGAGCACGACTGGCATACTTCCAAGCTTCCGTATCAGTCTTGGTGCGGTTGGGTTATGGCTGAATATTCGAAAGGATCTTCCGCGGCCCGCCGTCTCATGAGAGGTCGCGACCATTGGACGCATCTCGAGGTTGACGAAGACAGTCCAGATCGTCCAGCAGCTCCCATGGGCTTCCCATGCATCAGGTTTATCGTCGTGAAGGTTTTTCATGCTACGTGGGGCGCTGATGACATCTTCGGCTCGTCTGGACTACCTCCCTCTAGTTCCCCATGGAGGTGTCCAGGCGCTGCTCTTCCCCACTCCTCCCCAGCTGCGCCAGCTATCTCGCAGCTATAAGGCCAAGGCCGCCGTTGGTGCGGAGTGGTAGTGGACGTGGCACGTGCACTTCCAGTACCTGTCTGACCAGTCCCTCAAGCACCGGTGACCCTTTGGCATTCCACGCGTTTCCCAGGATCTCGGGCGATCGGTCAGCCGCAGCATTCACGACGAAGGTGCGTATTTTCATTCGTGGGTTTCGTTCCCGGGGCAGGCTCTGGGAGTGTGAGGCCACCCGCAAGTCCGCAAGTGCTTTTCTGGCGGTGCTCGGAGATCATGCCGGCAGTGAGTGCGGCAACATGCTGGCTTGGCTGAACTGGCCCACGTGCGAGGTCGGGGCCCCATGCGGCCTCCTCCTCTCTGGCGTGCGCAAGGCGTTGGAGAACCTGCTCCGTCGACTCCTTGCCGCTCGTGCGCGCGATCTTGGGTTTTTACTCCATGTGCCTGTGCGGTTCCCACTCGGCCTTCGTGCTTGCCCGCGCATCGCCGCTGCCGTGCTCGCCCCTGGCACTCCTGGCCACGCAGCCCAGACAACCGCCGCGGGCCACTGTTGCCAGGCCCCTGCTAATGACACGTATGCTGGTGCCTGCGACCGATGAGCAAACATTGTTTCGACTCTATTAAAACTTACGCACAAAGTTATACATTTTTAACAAATCACTCTTTGATTTGGTTTTATTACAAAAGGGCTTACATTTTGTCGACTTATTACATTTTGTCCCCAACAACAAAAGCTTGAACAGTCTCTTTTAACAAACGAGCCGTGGTTCCTCAAAGGTTGGACTTTTCAGGAAATTGCAAAAGATGTTCATCGGGCAGCCAACGCGCCATCGTCGGCGCCGCTCTCCGCCTCCTGGAGTGTCGCGCCGCACGCTGCGAGCGCGCCCGTGCAGAAGGCTCGCGCCTCGCGCCCGCCTCCCTCCTTTTCGCGTGCTGGCTCTGCTCGCGTTTCGCCCTGATTATTTAGGGGGCCACATGCGAACCCTCCCCCTCCCCCCCACGATTTTCGAGGGGGAGGGTGGGGTTCACTTCGCTCGTGAGCTCCCGAACGAAGTGAACCCCACCCTCCCCCTCAGAAATCGTGGGGGGTAGGGGTAGGGTTCGCATGTGGCCCCCCACTGATGTGACGAAGTCAATGATGGACGAGTTCCCGGCATTGCTCGAGGCGCCGCGTCGAATCACTCGCAACCTGGGTGTCGACTGCGCCTGGCGCTCCCGGACAGGTCTTGGTCGCGCTGTCCGCGAGCGCCGCGTGAAGTCATCCGATCAGCGAGCTCAGAGATTAGCGCAGTTCCGTGCTGCGGGAGGTCGGGTTCGCCGTCTTGTGGCTGCCTCTGCTGAGCTTGTGGCGATGCGTGGCGCTTGCGTTGCCAGCATGTCAGCCGCGCGTGCACGTGCAGTGCGTAAGCACTGTCGCACAGCAGTGTTTCCTGAACGCCACCGCTCCATGACGGTGGACATAGGGCGATGCATCCAGCCGCGCCTGGACGCAGCGATGCAATCCTGTTGTGCTGCGCGAGCCGCTGGGGCCACCTGTTGCAGGGGCCGATGCTCGACGAGTCTCTCGCGCGGACGCGCCGGCGCGTCGCCCGAGCACCGGGCGGCGCGATCCGCGTGGCCCTGCCTCCGCTGTGGGCGCCGCGGTGTTTCGTCTCGGCCGGCCTCTCGAGTCCGCTGTGCAGCCGAAGACTGCAGCGGGCGCCAGCGTTGACATCTCCGGCGTCGCTCCCGGGGGCGGTGAAGTTTTCGTCGCGCGCGGCGCTGGGCTTCTGGGCACGGGTGCCCACCGTCGCTCGCCGCGGCGCCTTCTGAGGCAGCACCTGGCGGAAGCTCCGCTCCTGGACCCCATTCGGACCATCTTGAATTTGCGAGCGAAGAGCGGTATAAGATAAACTTTTTCGCCGTCGGGGACACCTGCCCCTGGGCGGCTGGAAAGTTTATACTCCTACGGTGCCACCGTGAGGGTATAAACTTTCCAGCCGCCCTGGGACAGGTGTTCCCGACGGCGAAAAAGATGATTTCATACCCTTCTTCGCCCGTTAATCGAAGGGGGGCATGCAGGTTGGCCTCGGAGTCATTCCGCGGCCATTGTTTCAACATGTATTGCTTTCGAGAGGCTGCTATCCGATCTGGGGCTGCCCTGCCGCGTGACCTTCTGGCGAGACTTCGGACCCCTGGAGCACGTGTAACAGGTTTCAGCACGTGGCCAGCGCCCTACGGTACGCCATCGAGCCGGCGATCGAGCGCCTCGTGGGCGCGAGCCAGCGGGGCTTCCTCCGCGGCCGCTCCATCTTGGCCAACGTCCTGGACCTCGAGGCGTCGATGCAGGTGGCGGCCCTTGAGGATGACATGGCGTATGCCCTTCTCTTCGACATGCGGGCGGCGTTCCCCAGCCTGGAGCACGACTACTTACACCATGTCTTGGACAAGCTGGGGCTGCCGAGGGGCGTGCGCGCCGCCATCCGCGCACTCTACACAGGGCAGCGTTGCTGTCTGGCGATGGCTGGGCAGTGGTGGGAGGGATTCGCCATCACGGCGGGGATTCGTCAGGGGTGCCCTCTCAGCCCCCTCCTCTTCGTGCTCGTCACGGAGCCGTTCAACCGCCAGCTCGACGCCGTCGAAGGCCGCCGAGCGCGCTGCGCCTTCGCGGACGATCTCGCGCTGGTGGGCGCCGGCGGACCACGGGCGTGGCCGCGCCTGCACAGCTTGTTCGAGCTCTTCGCTGCAGTGTCGGGGTTGCACTTGAACCTGGCGAAAACTGTATTGCTGCCGCTGTGGACGTGGCAGCCCGGGGCCGCAACCGACGCCTGGCGGCAGGCCGTGCCGGCCTGGGGGGCCGTGCGGGTCGCTCACTCTGGCACCTATCTGGGCTTCGAAGTGGGCCCCGCGGCGGCAGACAGCGGCTGGGACGCCCCCGTGCGGAAGTTCAGGGAGGCGGTCTGCACGTGGGCGGGGCTGGCGCAGGGGATGCATCTGGCGACCTTAGCGTACAACGTGTTTGCAATTTCGAAGCTGCAATACATTGCACAGTTGCAGGGGGCGCCACCTGAATGGCCGTCGCTGGAGCGGTGGGCGATCCAGAAGCTTTTCCCCGGCCCGTTCAACTGGCTCCCACCCGGGGTCGCCCAGCAATTGCGTGATGAATTCCAGATGCCGTATCAGGTGCAGTCGCTCACTACTTCGGGGCCTGCTGCCCAGCTTCGCGTGGCCATTGCTGGAGGTGACCATCGCCAGCGCATCCGCTTGGACGAGATGCGGATTCGGCTGCAGCGCGCCCGCTACCATGCCATTGCATCGTGGGAAATCGATTGGAGATGGCACAGCTGGTTCACGGGGGGCAGGCCGCGGTGGAAGACCTGTCCCGCCAGGGGGTCACCGAGGCGCGAGTGCTAGATCAGGGGCTGGGTCGCGGACCGCGCCCGGTCACGCTCGCGACCTGGAGAAGGTCCCAGCGGCGCATCCAAGCCTCGGCCGCGGCGCTGCTGCGGCGCCGGCACTGGCGGCTCACTGGCTTTTCGGCACTGAGCGCCAAGGTCCGGAAATGGCGCGACCCAGGTTCCTTGCCAGGTCGGCGAGCCCAGCGATGCCGCTTGGTCATGCAACGGCTCCCGAAAACAACGCCGCCTCGGGTGCGGGCCGGGCTGAACGGCTGGTGCACTGGGCGCCGATTCGGCGCTCGCGGCGGTGGCTGCCTTTTCGGGTGCAGTGGGGGCGAGGACGACGTCAGGCATTACGTCTGCTGCCCGCGGCTGTGGCGCTTCGGGGTGGACAGGCTTGGCCTGCGCGACCCTGGCAGTTCCGAGGCCCGCACCACTCGGGCGCTCTTGTGGCAGGTCGGGGCCGCCCCTGACGAGGTCGCCGGAGTAGCCACGATGATCGCAGTGGGGTACAAGGCCCACACCACGCTCCGGCACACTGCCGGACCCCGTCTGGACGTCTCGCGGCTCTTCGGCGAGATCCTGCGACAGCTGCAAGAGCCGCGGCCACGGGCTTGCGCTGACGGCGACGGGGGGGCGCGGCGCATTTGAGGCGGCTGCACAGTGGCGCCTCTCCTCCTCCTCTTCCTCCTCCTCCTCCTCCTTGCCTTTTCTCCTGCCTGGTCCAAACGGTCTGGGCCATGTTTGCTGGCAGTGCGCGCAGAGAAGGGTGCAGCAGCCTCCGCGCGCCGAATGTCGTGACATTTTCGTTGCGTGTTCTAGGCTGGCTTACTCGATACCGGCCCATGCGTTTATTTTCCGCTTTGCTGGTTTACGCGCCGTTTGGTTTTGATCTTAGGTGTTGGGTTGCTCGGAGGGGGCTCCCGCACAGACGGAGCCAACAGCGAACAGTTGGACAGTTGAGCAGCTGGCGAATGCTCTCACAACCATGTTTTTCGGCGGCACGGCCGGACAAGGTTGCATTTGAAAGCGGTTTTGTTCCTCATCAACTGCCGCCCAACGCCGAATCTCGTTACATTTTCGTTGCGTGCCCAAGGCGGCCTAGACTGAAACCGACCCAATGCTTGTACAGCGTGCGAGTGTGGTTTCAGCAACGTGGTTGGTAGCGACAGCCTTGGCGCTCGCGGGGCCACGCCTTCTGCGAAGGTCCCGCGCTCTCCTCCCTTCTCCTCCTCCCTCCTCTCCTTGTCTCTTCCCCGCCCCCCCCCGCATGCCGTCTCGGCCGTCTCACCGTTTGAATTCTTGCATGGGGGCGTTGGCACCGCCCACTGCCCTGCTGCCAGGCCTCCTCAGGTCCGCCTGGCTTCCGGGGTCCTTCGGAGCCTCCGTTGGTCCGCTCCAGGCCTCGGTTGGGCATTCGGGCTCCGCGCCCAGTTTATCAGTTGCCAAGTCTATATTGCTGGTCATCCTTTGTCTCTCCGGTGATATACAGCCGGGGGTGCTTATATCTTTCGGTCGTTTGCTTCCTTGGCTCGCTTTCTCCTCCTTCCGTTCTTTCCTCCCCCCTCCTTTTCGTGCTCGCTCCCTGTTCGAACGGGGTCCAGGTTTCGAGTGCTAGGACTGGCATCTTTTGTCTGGGGCGCAGAGCTACTGTCGCACGTTCTGCCACCGCTGTGCTGTGTTCTCCGCCGTCGGCTTCCGTCCGTAGGGAGGGTTGCCACGGGAGCGTGGTCGACCTTTCGTCTTCGCCGCCCGAGGCCCTGGGCACTCACAGGGACCCATGAGATCTTTAAGGTTATATTTCTTGGAGAGAAAAAAAAAAAGGTTTCAGGAACGGACCCGCCCCCGTGGCCCAGTCTTGTGCCCAGCCCTTGTCCATGTCCCGGAGCGGATCCTTCCCCTTCCTTCTTTCTGAACGCTCGAACTGGGTACTGAAAGAATGGGTACTATGCCCAATAGCGGATCTTGTTCATTTTGAACAAGATCGGCTGTCCACGCCGCCGCGGCTTGTCCATTCGAGACAGGAGGCCGCCTGCCAAAAAGCGGCTGCTGTTGGTTTGGGACAACATTTGTTGTTGGGCATTGTACCCATTCTTTCGGTACCCATTTCGGGCGTCCAAATTCTTGGTTTGGAGTTGGGGTGGGCGAAGGTGGAGGTGCAGGGGCGAGTTTTCGTATCGCTTGTCTTTGGGGGTGGTCCAGGCTCGCATGGACCTCCGCCCCGTGCCAGCAGGCGTGGTATTTCAGTGGCGTCCGTCAACAGGATGGGGCATCTTTCCACGGTTGCTTCTGGTGTCCATCCCAATATCGATCAATAGGTCCCAGCTGCCGAAGCGTGTGTTTTCCTGGCTTATCTTATGCACAGTGCCCTTGGGGATGATCAAGGGTATCTTTAGTGTTGTGATTGCCAGTGGTCTGTTTTCACGTTTGCTCTTCCCCGGTTTGCATCTGGTCCAGGCATGGTTGCGCACGCTGACCCAAGGCGCGCAGTGCACGAGAAGGCAACGGCCATTGGATACGAACGCGTCCACGCCTACCAATTCAAGGCCCACCTATCAGAAGATGCTGAGCAGCAGCCTGTCTGGTGTACGCGTGCAAATGCTGTCGACGAAATATGCCCGACGCGCATTATTCAGTGTATCACTGCTACTGTTACAGGTCTTGCTGATTAAATTGCGTGTGTAGTGTCTAATGCATCGAAGTTATTCGCGCAGTATCCCAACCACCGTCTTGCTCCTCGGTTGCATGTTGGAGCTCCTCCTGTCGGGATCGGCCACCACGTGGTCTGGGGCGAACATTTCGAGGTACAGTGGGGGACCATGACCAGAAACACCCTACGTTTCGTCAGGGTTCCCTGGGCTTTTTTGGCTGGCGTTCGGCGCGGAAGGTGCCGCTAGCTCAAAGAAACTGCAACTGCCAGAGCACCCTGGGTTTCTTGGGCGTCGGTCAGTTTCGGGGGCGCGCCCGAACCTCCAAGAAACTTCCGTGCGTTCGGGGTAGCTTGGTTTTTTTTCGTTTGCAGCCGAAATGCCAGAAACCCAACCCTGGACCAGGAAACCTCGGCGGATTTCAAGGGTGGCTTTCTTGCGGTGGGTTTCTTGTGCACCGACCCCCACTGTACCGCTGTATAGCCTGTTGGGCCTGCAGTCAGGGCAAGTTTTCCCTGTCCAGTACCGAATGTCCAGCCCCAGAGGGCCATGGCCCACGTGGTCAGAGCATGCGGCCCTCTTTGTGTTTTGCTGCGCTCGTTGTGCTTAGCATGCGACTGATATCCATAGGTTTCAGCAGGGGGGCCGTGGTGCAAAGTCCATGGCTGATATCACCAAACGTAGGCAATATAAGCTCCTGCATCGACGGGATCCGCGTACAGACGCAGATTTTTGGGGATATAGTTGTCCCTGTTCCTTAGGTCGAGCACGGCCCTCCCATAGATGTGGGCCCCCGGTGCTTGAGTACGCCTATACTCGTGTGTCATATGGCGCGGCCGGTGTCCAGCTTGCGTTGCTCATGTGGCTGTTGAGGTCACCGCTCCACAGGCCCACCCCAATGATCCGGGCGTTCACCGAATGTTTATCCCACCCTTGGGGCAAACAGTTTGTGAATTTCTATGGGTTTCCGCCAGGCGACCGTTTAGGTTGCTACGAGTGCTGGCTGGATGACTGTTTGAAGTTGCCATGCTCGTGGCTATGGGCTATGCCCAGGTTTTGCGGCGCCCGCCTTTGCTGCAGCCAGGCTGTCGTCGTTCCACCGTCCTCGTCGTGTCTGTCGTTGTCGTTGTTTTCTCTTTGAGGACCTGGCCCCCACTCGCGGGTTTCGCCACCAGTCCGAGTCAGAGTCAGAGTCGGAGTCCCATCTCGTTTCTCCCACTCCTCTCCTCTCTTCTTCCGTCGTCCCTTCCCCCTCCTTCTTCCTCTCTCCTTCTCTTCCCTCGCCTTTTCTCCTCCTCCTGCCTCCTATTGACTTCCCTTCGCCATCCTTGAGCAGAACGCAGGGAGAGGATGGGCAGGGGCAGGAGGAGGGGGAGCAGAAGGAGGGGGAGGAGCGGAGGGGGAGGAGAACGAGGATGCCAGGTAGCAGGGGCAGGTGCAGGAGCAATTAGGCCGTCTTTAGTGAGGCCGCTATGCGTGCGACTGGCAGCAGGGGCAGCAAGAGGGGGAGGAGGAGGAGGAGGAGGAGGAGGAGGAGGAGGAGGAGGAGGAGGAGAAGGAGGAGGAGGAGGAGGAGGAGGAGGAGGAGGAGGAGGAGGAGGAGGAGGAGGAGGTCGAGGAGGAGGAGGTCGAGGAGGAGGAGGAGGAGGAGGAGGAGAGGAGGAGGAGGAGGAGGGAGGAGGCGGAGGCGGAGGCGGAGGCGGAGGCGGAGGCGGAGGCGGAGGCGGAGGCGGAGAGGAGGCGGAGGAGGAGGAGGAGGAGGAGGAGGAGGAGGAGGAGGAATCGGATGATGAGGACGTCCAGGAGGATGTCCAGGGGGAGGAAGCGGACGGGGAAGTGGGGGGCGGAGGCGAAGCTCGAAGGTGTTGGTCAGGAGGATGTGACGGAGGCGGAATCCGACGATGACCGTGGGCCTGTGCGTGGGGGGCGAGGCACGGCCGGACGCGGACGAGGCGGCAGGGTGCGAAGCCCTGGGGGCAGGACTGGGTGTTCGACATCGACGACATGTACTTCCAGGAGGACGTGCTCATCGTTGCCGGGAACCTGGCGGACAGCAAGCTAGGAGCTCGCCCGCAGCCCCACGGCCAGTGCCCGTCACGTGTCGCGCGCCAGGCTGGCAGGGGGCAGGACCCCACGAGTTCTCCACGTTTGCCCAGGGTGGGTGGGCAAGGGGGCCATGGGGGGACCGGAGTGAATGAGGGGCGAGGGGGCGGTGGGCCAGGACTTCCACTCTTCTCCTGTTCCTTCTACTTGCCTTTTCGCCGCCCGACCAGACGTGCCAGTAGGTTGGTCTGGCTGATCGCTGCGTCTGAGACTTCCTCACCACTGGTGTTCTCGAAGCTGGCGCAGTTGCTGACATATCTGGCGAAGGCACGGGCATCAAGAACAGCATTCTCAGTCCGACAGCTGAGGCTGGTCCGCGAAGTCTCTCCCGTCTCTGCAGTGTAGGCGTCACCGCCGCCGCGGTCCTCTCCGCAGGTTTGGAAATTAGTTTCGACGCGAGGTGCGCCGTTGGTTCGGATCCCGCTTGTTTTTCGCGGGGGTCCCTGGCCGTGGGGCAGAGGCGTGGCAAGCGCAGGTGGCGCTCACCACAGCTCCCGGTGTGCGCGCGCGCGGGATCCACAGGGCAGCGTGCGGACGAGTCCCTGGTCGGCGCTCTCAGACACTGCCGTGGGGAGGGGTGACGCGCGCGAGGGGCGGGTCAGGCGACAGGAAGGCAAGCGGTGATCTGGCAGGGTGGAGGGGGCGCCGCGCGCTGCGGGGGGATATCCCTGTGTGGCTGGCCGGCGACCACGGCGCGGCCCTCCCGAGCGCCCCCCTGTCGCCATGTCCGCCCATCGCGCTCGGCCGTGGGCTACTGCGGATCTCGCCTCACCTTTCGAGTGTAGTCAGCGCCGTGCTGATTCTGCTTGGCGTGGCCAGCTGGCTGGCGCCCGCTGACGCAAGACAACTCGCTGGGGGAGGCCCTCTGCGACGGGTTGCTCTTCGGAGGTTTCCTCCAAGTCGGACCCTCCCCGCGCGCACCCAGCGTGATCTCGGCGCGCGCAGAGGCATCTCCGCTCTGAGGAGGAAGCGGTGCCACACGTGATCGGCAGTCGGCGAGTTCTGCTGGGCGTGCGAGCCAGACGGTCACCCCTCGAGGGTCCCACCGAAAGTTCATCCCGAGTCGTTCTGACTGTCACCAGGCACGGCGGGGCTCCTCCTCCTCCTCCTCCTCGTCCTCGTCCTCGTCCTCGTCCTCCTCCTCCACCTCCTCCTCCTCCTCCTCCTCCGCCTCCTCCTCCCCCTCCTCCCCCTCCTCCTCCTCCTCCTCCTCCTCCTCCTCCTCCCTCCTTCCCAAGGGTACCCTTGCATCCTTGCCCCTTTGGCCCATCCTCAGCGACTTTCGCTGACCATCCTCGTTCGAAACACGTTCACATGGGCCTCCAATGCGGCCCTCGCACCCTTACGGCGCATCCTTCTGATGCGGGTTGGTTGTATGTCCATCAGCGAGGGCGGCCTTTACTCGTTCTCAGTGCTCCTTCTCAGCTGCCTTGCGGAACTTGTTCCCCTCCCCCAGCCGTTCCCTTCCGGTGTGTGCTTTCCCATGCCCCGCCCTGCCCTGCCTGGCCTTGCCACGTCCCCCTGCCCCTCTTCGCCTCCAGCTTCCCCTACTTCAGCCACTTCCTGCCTGTAACCGCCGCTCCTGCGTGGCTCTTGTTGTAGACTATGCAGGCATACTCTGTGTGCGTGGGTTCTCCTGCAGCCTGTCCTGCCTCTTCTCCCACCACTGTTTTTTTCTCACCACCCCCCGCCCAGCGAGTGTTGCCCATTTCCCTGCCCGTTCCCCCCCCCTTTCTGTGACCGCCGCTCCCGCGTGCGCTCCTTTCTGTGCAGGGCTGCTCAGGTATACCGTTTGAGCATCCTTTCTTTGCTTTCGGCTCGCCCAATTCCCTCGCGACTGTCGCCTAGCGAATGTTGTTATCGCCCGCGCGCTCCTCCTCCTCCTCCTCCTCCTCCTCCTCCTCCTTCTCCTCCTCCTCGTCCTCCTCCTGCCTTCGCCTGCCGTGCCCAATTCGGCCACGTGTGTCCCGCGTCTGCCTCCTAGCGCGGCGGCCGTCCTCGCCGCGGCGACAGAGCGGGGCCCCCGCGCTGGCCTCGAGGGGCCCTGCCCCCGCAGGTTTGTCGGGCCTCGCCCCGCGCGGCCTCGACCGAGGCATCGCGCGCGTGCGCGACCCGAACCTCGGCGCAGTGGCGCCACGGCTAAGGTGGAAGGTGGCAAAACTGCGGCCAACGGCTCGGTGGGCGCAGAGGCTGCTGCTGGTGTTGCTGCATCTCGTGTTAGTAGTCTGGGTTTTTCTCCAAGGCACCCGGTGGGGGGTCAGGGCTCACAAATGCCCATCGGTCGTTGCAAGTGGGTTTGGATTCCCAGATTCGACTTTAAACGCTTTCTTACTTCAATGATCGAGTGGCTTCACCTTTTCCGTCTTCCTTAGGGAGCGGACGGAACCCAATCTACTTCCGACCGGTGGGTACCCAAGCGAGAATGGCAACGCCATGGACGTCGCCATGGCGTGCGAGACCCACGTCGACCTGGAGAGGCTGCTCAAGGTCATGGCACACATGGCTAAACACGGATGGTGATCGTCGGGGATTTCGGCGCCCCCCGCCACCAGGTCAGAGACAGGTGCGCCAGGAAGGGGGTTCCTTTTGGCGAAGTCATTTGGAGCGAAGTGCGTACGACGCGCTTTAGGGGAGGTTGGTGCAGGACGGGCAGGAGGACGCGTTCCGAGGATTCACGGCGGTAAACTACCGCGCGGGCGGGCAACCTTGCCCTGGTCTTTGCGTGCCCGACCCCGGGCGACGGCCCGTCCACGGCGCCGACAAGGGACAAGGTGCGCCCTCTGGTTGGGTTCGCCGCGTGCTGGAGAAGGTTCCGCAGGACGTGGGGGCGGAGCCCTTCTACATCACCGTGGTGACGTGGGCTCCTTCGGGGCAAGCTCAGCTCTCGGCGGAGCCCCCATCCTGGGGCGATCATCCTCCTTTTCGCGGGCGGGGGGCAAGCCTCAGCAGAGCAGGCGGCGACCGTAATATACGCTGAATGGGCTTCGTGCTTGGAGGTTGCGGCCATTTCCGCGGACGGCGTCCCAGGGCGTGAGGCAGAGAAGTACCGAAAGCGCGGGGCTGGTTTAGAGGTTCGATGGGCTCGGGCAAGTTCGGCCCCAGGACGCGCCCGCGTGAGGTGCGGCCCAGCAGAACAATGGGCAGCGTCCACACGGCCTAGGTCCGCCTGGTGGCTCCCCGCGCCAGCGGGGCGGACA
Organism: Prorocentrum cordatum; assembly: GCA_963575745.1. Taxonomy (NCBI): domain Eukaryota; class Dinophyceae; order Prorocentrales; family Prorocentraceae; genus Prorocentrum; species Prorocentrum cordatum. The sequence continues at coordinate 171,225 of CAUYUJ010018478.1, forward strand.
TGGGCCAGCGGCGCCAGTTCGCGGCGCCGGCACCCAAGGGGAAGGATGCGTTGATCGCGATGGGCCAGGGCCAAATTCTCAGCGGGGTTCAGCAGGGGGCAGGGCACCGAGCAGAGGCATAACCACTGCGGGATGCTGGGTGATGCGGCAGGCTTTGACGTGGGCTAGCTCACGGAGGGGCGCGCCGCGTCGGCGGAGCCCCCCCGCCGGCGCGCCAGGGGGCCGCGCGCCCCGTGGCTCGAGCTCCGCCAGAAGGGCGGCTCCGCGACGGCCTCCCCTGACATCATCATCGGCATCGAGAGGCAGGAGTGGGGTGCCCTTCGGGCGGGCCCCGTGGGCGACTGGCGCGGCCTCGCGCGGCAGATCGGCTTCCTGCGGCGCGATGCGGAGGGCGATCGCGTGGCGCGGCTTGCGCCGGAGATGCTGGGCGGGGCCATCTCCGCGTCGGCGGCTTCGAGGGCCGACGGGGGTCGACCGCCGGAGGCCGCGCGGTTTCGGCCGTGCACCCCGAGATGTGCGCGCGTGGCTGGCCCGCCTCCTGCAGCGCTGCGAAATTATGACGTGGCCGAGGCTCGCGCGGCAGCGCAGTGCGTGCTGGTGGCCAAGCGGAAAGGGGGATATCGAATCTTGGAAAGGCCGCCCCTGCGGTTGGAGCGCCGGTCGCGGGCCAGTGGTAGGCGCCGCGCGCAGCGGGGCGAGGGCCTCTCGGCGCGCCAGGGAGCTGCGCCGAGGGGCAGCTCGGCCCTGCGAGCTTGGCTACTGCGCGCCAGCTTCGGCGAGGTGGATTCAGAAGTCGGCGCGTCGGTCGTGGCGCTGCCCCTTCCACGTCGTCGCGAGTTCTACGACGCCGTGTCGCTGCGCGTGCCGATGCCGACAGCGGCGTCGGCGCTTCTTCCGTCGGCGGAGGCGGCGCTGGAGACAGCCGCGTACCTCGGCCCCAGGCGCTTGGTTGAGAGGTCCATCATCGGCGAGCCGACCTGGGCCACGAGGTTTCTCGTGGCGGGCCCGGCCAGGGGGGTCGGTCTGGCCGCGGTCCATTCGCGCCCCGTCTTGGGGGGGGGCGCGCCGACAGAACCCAGTATCCTCGCTGCGGGCGTATGTGGGCGGCGCGGTGGCGAGGTCGGAGGGCGGTCGAGCGGTCGTGTGCGAGCGCGTCATGGGAAGCACCGCGGACTTAGTGGGCGGGCTTCGGGGCCAGCGCGTGACGGTGTCGGCCAGCGAGTCTGCGTTGACCGGCGCGCGCCCCATGGGCGCCAAGAAGGTGGAACGCGTCCGCAGCATGAAGGGCGATCGTGGCCAAGAAGTCGCAGAGACGGTGGACTTGGGCATCCCCGCGCGCGCTGGAACGAAGGAACACCACGATGGCCAATCAGCGCGGCAGGAAGGTAAGATGAGGTTGGCGAGGATGGTCCGCTTGACCGCCTCCAGATGGTCGCGTCGCTGGCCAGGGAGCAATGGGTCATGGGCCACGGGCGCGGTTCCGCAGGCGGCGCGCGGGCGCCGAGCTTTTGGAATGGCGCTGCGTGAAATGCAACGACTTCGCCGCGCTGCTGGTCAAGTGGCTGGAGGCAAGGTGGGTGGGGGATGCCTGGCCGCCGCGCTGGCGGTAGAGCTGTGGCGAGGTGATCCAGAAGTTTTGGCGCAAGTTGCAGCGGTGAGAGAGCGGGTCAACGCGCGGCGGCGCCGCGCCGAGATCCGCGCCAGAGTCGCCAGGGCTTGGCCGCGCATCGACGACGGACGGGCGCGACGGTGCCGTGGAGTACGGGTCCCAGTGGGGGCTGCCATGGCGCCGCTCATGGACATTGGCGCGTTCCCACGGCCGCGGCGCGTGTGCGACCCTTGGTTGACGAGGGGCCATGCGAGCCATGGGGCGCCCCGCCGGCGTTCGACGGCGATTTCGGCCCCATTGGGTCTTGCCAGCTGCTGCTCGCGGACGCAGGGGCGGAAGTGAGGGGCCACCAGCGGGCAGGCGCGGCGCGGCGCGACTTCGGCGAGGCCTGCAAGCCGGGGGCGATGGTGGGCAGACGCGCGCGGAGTAACGGAGATTTGAGTGGGGGGGGCCAGCTCGACGCGGTCGGCATCCACCAGGCGGTCGTCGCACGCTGCCCATGGCCGATGGCCAGAGCAGGGGATCAAGGGCACCAGTTGGGCAGCTTGCTGATCGACACCTGCGCGCAGCACGAGGAGGCGCTCATGCGCCGCATCTGGACGTGCCCGTGGAACGTAGGGCACGACGACCTCGTGGAGACGGACGCGCTCCTGTTGGCCGCCGTGGCGCAGGCTGAGTCTGAACCCACGCAGTGCTTGCGCGGCCTGCCCCGGACCTTCCTCACGCACCTTGTTTTTCATGATGAGGAGATGGGTGGGAGGGAGGTTCGGTGCGTGGTGGGCGGGTGGGTGGGTGGGTGGAGTGTGCTACTTCCGATCGCCGTCGTCGCATCTTCGTAGAAGGCTCAGGAGGTCGGTTTTCGTCAGGCCCCAGACGCCGCCGATGTGGCGCCAGCGTTGTAGCGATACAGTGTAACGGAGAGGAGGGGGCCCTTGCCGTTGCTAGCAAACGGTCCCCCGCTCTGAAGTGTTGGATTTGCTGCTCTCGAGGAGTGCCCAGGATCTCTCGCGGCCGCGAAAACTTGTGTCCGCCGCCTGGCCACCCCCAACGCCACCTGTTAAAACAGGTGCCTGTTGTCCAGTGCCAGAGTTGCCTGTGTTTTCGTGGATGCGAATCGCGAGTCTCGTGGCCCCCCGAGTTTTTCCCTGTGTCCGGGTGGGGGCGCGATGTCCACCCCGCCCACTCTTTTGACGTGCGTGGATGAATGGCCCTTGCAGGTCTGCGCCCTGTGCGGCGTGTGCGCCGCAGTGCGCCCCCGTGCCCTACGCATGCGCTGTGTAGGAATGGCCCCGAATGGCGTCGAGTGTTTTAGCATGCCTGACCGTGGCATGTTTCTTAGACGCCCCCCCCCCCAGAGGCATCAAGTTGGCCATGGCCTCCAAGGATCAGCGTTGTCGGGGGGGGGTGAGGTCGGGCGGGAGGGCGCGCGTGAGGTAGGGCCCAAGGAAGAGAGCCCCCGTCGAGCTCTTTTTGTCGCCCCCGCGCGGTCACCCGAGCCTGCCCTGACAGGCGAGAGCGAGACCAGCCGCGCAGGGTTGCCAGTGGGGGCTCCGCGCGCAGGCCGAGGTCCAGAGACTGCTCTCCGCGGCCGCCCTGGAAGCATGTCGGGGAGCCTCCTGGACCTGTCTTGGGCAATGTTGCGGGCATCCTCGACCGCCTTCGTAGACTCTCAAGAAACTCTTGGGGGACCAGGCCTCGGGCGGCTCGGACGAACAGGGCGGGTCCGACTCTTCTGACCGACGGGCGCTGCGCCCGCCCGCGCCCTGCCCTCCCCTCTGGCGCGCGGCCCCTGCCCCGCCGGGCCGCGGAGGGCGCGGTGGCCCTCGCCCTGCCGCCTGGGCGCAGTGCGCTGGCCGCGCCGGGCTCCGCGGGGGGCGGCCGTGGCGAGCTGGCGGCGCTGCGGGGGATGCAGCAGTGCAGTGCGGCGGCTTTCGGCGGGGCGGAAGTGGGCTCCCTGGGCTCCCGGGTGGCGGAAGCGGCGGCAGGCGCCGCCCCGGGGAGGCCGAAGTGACGAGGGCGAGCGTCCGCGTGCCAGGAGCTCCAAGCAGCTCCTGCCCCGCCCCTTCCTCCCCCTCCCTGCTCATGGGAGAGCAACGTCCACGATCCTCCCCCCAATGGCGTGGATTCTGCTCCTCCTCCTCCGCGCTGGACTCTTCGTCAGGGGGAGGAGGAGGAGGAGGAGGAGGAGGAGGAGGAGGAGGAGGAGGAGGAGGAGGAGGAGGAGGAGGAGGAGGAGGGGAGGAGGGAGGAGGAGGAGGAGGAGGAGGAGGAGGAGGAGAGGAGGAGGAGGAGGAGGAGGAGGAGGAGGAGGAGGAGGAGGAGGAAGGAGGAGGAGGAGGAGGAGGAGGAGGAAGAGGAGAGGAGGAGGAGGAGGAGGAGGAGGAGGAGGAGGAGGAGGAGGAGGAGGAGGAGGAGAGGAGGAGGAGGAGGAGGAGGAGGAGGAGGAGGGCAGCATCGAATGTTTCTCCGGTCTCCCCGTCTCGCCCCCGCTGCTCTGCCTCCTCCCCACTCGCCTTCATCCTAAGATGTACCCTCCCCAGGTCATCTCCCACTGTCCCCAAGTCCTTCCCTTCGCCCTCCCCCACTCCCTCGATTCTTCTCGCGAGTGTTCGGGCCCTTGGCATCTAGTCAGGTTCAGACCCTGTGCAGATCGATGTGTGTGTGTGCGTGTGTGTGTGTGCGTGTGTCTGTGTGTGTGTGTGTGTGTGCGTGTGTCTTTGTGTGTGTGTATGTGTGTGTGTGTGTGTATGTGTTGTATGTGTGTTTATGTGTGTGTGTGTGTTTGTGTGTGTGTGTGTGTGTGTGTGTGTGTGTGTGTGTGCGTTCCCTCTCCCAGCGGGCGTTCCCCAATCTTCTGCGCACTTCCTTGTCCCAATCGTCCTCCTTCGCCACTGGTTGTTTGGTAGGCGACGTATAGGCTATACAACCACAGTCAACGGCTACTTCTACGAATCTACACTCGGCTCGACCCTGCGAACAGGAATGTCGTCAGCGCCACGGGAAGGGACGGACGGGATGGGTAGGATGTCAAATGGGATGCGAGCGTTCCTGGGCTGCGGAATGGCTCAATCTGATCATTATTCGCCTCTCTCTTCCAACTACGTCCTGGAAACGTCCCGCCCTCTCCGTGGGTTGTTTTTCTGCGCACAGTGTTTCATTCAGAATGGTGCTCCTAGCGCGGTCCATTTTTCGGGATCGGAGGTCAGCTCCGTTCCCCTCCTCCATTATTGTTTCGTCCTCCTGCTACTCTCGCTCCTTCCGCTTCTGCTCCTGCTGCTGCTGCTCCTCATCGCCCTCCTCCTTCCTCATCCTTCTCCTCTTCCTGCTCATCTCCCCTGCTCATCCGCCATTGCCCCCAGTGTACACAGCCAGCCCCCCTTGTTTCCCGAATGTGCATGGCACGGTGGTGTCACTTTGGGGGTCTTGGTCCTTTATGACACCCCTCGGCGGATGTAAAGACAACTCACTGGAATTTTAAGGGATGGGTTCGAGGGGTGGGATGCCTGATATGGTTCGAGCGCACCTAGCTGGCTTCCCCCCCTCTCTCATCGTCCCTATTTCTAGTGTTATAGTCAGGAGTTGTTCACACTTTGTCGAATTAAGTCCCAACGGGCCAGTCGTATCTCCCCCCCTCCTTGCTTCCAGGCCTCCCGAATTGGGTCTGTGCAGATGGGGCCCGATGATCGGGCCGCATCGTCGATGCATCGGCGATGCGGTTCGATGTGGAGTCAGATCTCCACGCCGATGGTACTGGTGCATCGCCAAGGTTGCTAATGCATCGCCGACATATCGCCGATCATCTATTCGGCCCCCATCTGGGAGGCCCCTATCTGTCGTCTATCCAGCTTCCCTGCGCTCTTCGGCGGCGAGCGCGGGGGGGAAGTGAGAAGCAAATGGCCTTCTCAGAAGGCAGCCAGGCTTCTCAAAAGCCTTGCTTTCCGAGAGGTCGTCTGTGCCCTCGAGGAAGGCTCAGAAACCGCTTCTCAGAAGGCTGGGGGACTTCTGAGAGACTCATGAGAAGGCCCGCCCCTTCTCGCTTCCCCCCCCGGGCTCACCGCCGATCTATGTGTCGTCTACCCCCTGCGCTCTCCCTTGCAGCGATCCCTGCGAAGCCCTGCCAGAGGCCTTGGCCGGCGTCCGTCGTACGTCGTCGTCGTCGTCGTCGTCGTCGTCGTCGTCGTTGTCGTCGTCGTCTTTCTCGTCGTCGTCTTTCTCGTCGTCGTGCGTCGTGCGTCGTGCGTCGTCGTCGTCGTCGTGCGTCGTCGTCGTCGTCGGCGTCGTCGTCATTGCTGTCGTCATCGTCGTCGTCGTCGTCGTCGTCTTCCTCGTCGCGGTGGTGCAATCCACGCCCGCCCGCATCCGGCAGCCATCTCCCGGGGTCTCACGGCCCTGCGGAGCAAGTTCCGGCGGGTGTTCTACACCGTGGGAGCCGCCGCGCCGCCCCCTTCGGGGAGGGGAGGCAGTGCGAAGGGGGCGTGCTTGGCGGGGAGTTTAGGGCACCCTCGGGGGTAGACTTAGGTCGGGCATGGCCCTCCACAGCAGGAAAAGTCAAAAATAGTCAAAAATCATCTGGGGATCATCTTTCGACTATTTCGAAACCGCCCCGGGCGGTTCCCCCGGCATCCGCCCCGCGGTTCCCCCAGTTACGTCCCCTTCAGCTTAGCGTTGCTTATCTCATCATAGCTTCGCCTAGCTTAACTTAGCTTAGCTTAGCTTAGCTTAGCTTACCCTAGCCTAGCCTAGCTTAGCTTAGCTTAGCTTAGCCTAGCCTAGTCTAGCTTAGCTTAGCTTAGATTAGCTTAGCTCAGCTTAGCTTAGTTTAGCGCAGCGCAGCATTAGCATATCATAGCATAGCATTGTATAGCATACCATAGCAAATCATATCATAGCATAGCATAGCATAGCGCAGCATAGCATAGCGCAGCATATCATAGCATAGCATAGCATCGCATAGCATAGCGCAGCATAACATAGCATAGCATAGCATAGCTTAGCTTAGCTTAGCATAGCGCAGCGCAGCATAACACAGCATAACATAGCATTTCATAGCATATCATAGCGCAGCATATCATCGCATACCATAGCATAGTGCAGCATATCATAGCATAGCATAGCATAGCATAGCGCAGCATAGCATAGCATAGCATAGCACATCATAGCATATCAAGGCAATGCATATCATAGCAAAATCAACAGCAAAGGCAAGGCAATGTAAAGCAAAATCAACACCAACGCGACAGTGTATATGTAGATGTAGATGTAGGTGTAGGTGTAGACGTGGATGTAGGTGTAGATGTAGATGTATATGTAGATGTAGATGTAGGTGTAGATGTAGGTGTAGATGTAGATGTAGATGTGAGTCTCGCTGTTGATGTAGATGTAGATGCAGGTGTAGATGTTAATGTAGATGTCGGTGTATATGTAGATGTTGCTTTCCTAGATGCTCCAACTCCTAGGTAGGGTCGCACAGGGATAATTCTTTTTCTTCCAAAATCCGCCTGAAGGAGGACTTGCCCGACCTAAGGGTAGACTCCCTGGAAGCACCCCTCAGGGGTCGAAACGGATCGAAATCCCTCTCTTGCCATGCCGCGCCCTGTAGGGCAGCGACCATGTCCAGCGGGGCAAGGGCCACCAAGAGAAGGGTCTCGAACGCTTCCCCACCGGCATGGGGGGAGTGCGAAAGGGCGTGCTGCTGCTGGACTGCGTGTATGGATCGGCGGCGAAATCCCAGCTTCAGGCGATCGCAAACACGGATCATGGGGGCGTGGATTAGCGACGGGTCCCGTTTCCATGGGGAATCGCGGATTTCCGCCGCAGAACGAGGCGGCACCGGCTGCATTTTGGGGAGGGCACCTCCCCCGATCCATGGATTTGGCGAGCGCGCGCCAAATCCATGGATTGCTAGTCCATGTTTGCGCGCCCCCTGGAAGTCCGCCCTCGCCGATCAACGATTCGAGGTTCGGGGTTGGAGGTTCGAGGTTTCCGGCGTTTCTCGTTGGCTTTTTTTTTTTTTTTTTTTTTTTTGTTTTTTGTTTTTTGTTGTTTTTTTTTTGGTTTTTATTATAATATATATATATATAAAGAAAAACACAAACATGTTTTTGTTGTTTTAGTTGTTTTTGGTTGTTTTTGTTTGTGTTGTTTTGTTGATTCTTTTTTGTTTTTTGGTATTGTTTTGTTTTTGTTCTTCTGTTAAATTGGAATGCCTTCCGGCGGCTGCTCCTCGGCGAGGGCGCTCCAGGGGTGCCCGCATCCGCATCGTCCCGAACGGCCGCCAGAGGCCCGAGTTGTGACCTGAAAGCCACAAGGCTGCTGGACTCAGTGTACGTATGGGTCGGCGGGGAAATCTGAACCCTACCCTCGCCGATCAACTATTCGAGGTTCGCGGTGCCAGGTTCGAGGTTTTCGGCGTTTCTCGTTTGCTCTCGGCGGCTCTCCTGTATCGGGATGCCTTCCATCGGCTGCGCCTCGCCGAGAGCGTTCCAGGGGTGCCCGCATCGTCCCAAACGGCCGCCGGAGGCCCGGGTTTTGCGAAAACCGCAAGGTTGTTGGACTCAGTGTACGTACGGGGCGGGACCCCTACCCCCGCTTCCCATCGATGCAGGAGACTCTATGGTTTGTGGGGGTCTAGGGTTGAGATGTCGCCACCTAGTGGGTCGACGGTCGAGAAGGGCGGGGCGGGGGAGGGTTGGGAGGGGAGTGGGAGGAGGATAATCGGACGGGGCTAGGACGAGGAGCAATCCATTTCAGAGCGTTTTGGAACGCTATCAGAGCGTTCCAGAACTCTCTGAGAAGGCCGCGGCGCCCCAGTCATCTTCCAGTCCTCTAGAGCTGCTGGATCTCACATATTCCCGATTTACCATCACCCGATGTTATCCTCGTCAAAGCTTCGTCATAGAGGAGGAGGGGGAGGAGCAGGGAGGAGGAGGAGAGGGAAGCGGAGGAGGGGAAGAGAAGGAGACGAGGGGTGCTCTGGTTGAGGAGGGGGATGGGCAGGCGGAGGAGGAGGGGGAGGAGGAGGAGGAGGGGGAGGAGGAGGAGGAGGTGGGGTAGGAAAAGCAGGGGGACGAAGTAGGATGGCCGAGGGAGGACGGTGGGTGGGGCAGGATGTGATGTGGAAGGGGTGAGGACGGAGGCGCAGGAGGGCCGGGAAATGCGGAGTATCTCTCGTTGAGCTCGCCCTGCGCCGTCCTCTGGTGCGCCGAGATTTTGAGACTGCGTGTTCGCCCCTGCAGGCGTCCTAGCGGTACACTGGCGTCATGAGGGGAGCAGAAGGATGAGGCAGGAGAGGATTCTGATGGTGGTGGTGATGATGATGATGATGATGATGATGAGGAGGAGGAGGAGGAGGGGGATGATGCTGATTGATGATGATGATGATGATGATGATGATGATGCTGATAATGAGGAGGAGGAGGAGGATAAGGAGGAGGGGGGTGATGATTGATGATGATGATGATGATGATGATGATGATGATGATGATGATGATGATGATGATGATGATGATGATGATGATGATGATGGTGATGTGATGGTGATGATGATGATGATGATGCTGATGATGATGATGATGATGATGATGATGATGATGATGATGATGATGATGATGATGATGACGATGACTGATGACGATGATGGTGATGAGGAGGAGGAGGGGGATTGTGATGATTGGTGATGGTTGATGATGATGATGAGGAGGAGGAGGATGGATTGATGATGATGATGATGATGATGATGATGATGATGATGATGATGATGATGATGATGATGATGATGATGATGCTGATGATGATGATGATGATGATGATGAGGAGGAGGAGGAGGAGGAGGAGGAGGAGGAGGAGGAGGAGGAGGAGGAGGAGGAGGAGGAGGGGAGGGGAGGGGGAGGGGGAGGAGGAGGAGGAGGAGGAGGAGGAGGAGGAGGAGGAGGAGGAGGAGAAGGGGGGATGATGATGATGGATGATGGTGATGATGATTGATGGGAGGATGAGGTGGAGGGGGATGATGATGATGATGATGATGATGATGATGATGATGATGATGATGATGATGATGATGATGATGGTGATGATGATGATGATGGTGATGATGATGATGATGATGATGATGATGATTGGTGATGAAGATGAGGAGGAGGGGGATGATGATGGTTGGTGATGATGATGATGATGAGGAGGAGGAGGAGGAGGGGGAGGAGAAAGAGGAGGAGGGGGATGATGATGATATAAGGATGATGATGATGATTGATGATGGTGATGTTGAGGAGAAGGAGGGGGATGATGATGATTGGTGATGGTTGAGGATGACGATGGTGAGGAGAAGGAGGAAGGGGATGATGATGATTGATGATGATGATGGTGATGGTGGCGTTGATGATGATGAGGAGGAGGGGGATGATGATTGAAGATGATGGTGAAGAGGAGGAGGAGGGGGATGATGATGATTGATGCTGATGATGATGATTGATGATGATGATGATGATGGTGATGAGGGGGAGGAGGAGGAGGGAAGTGATGATGTTTGATGATGATTGATGATGCTGATGAAGGTGATGATGATGATGAGGGGGAGGAGGGGGATGATGATGATTGATGATGATTGATGATGACGATGAGGAGAAGGAGGAGGGGGATACTGATTGTTGATGATGATGATTCTGATGCTGATGATGGGGAGGAGGAGAAGGTGGATGATGATGATGATTGATGATGGTGATGATGATTGATGATGGTGATGATGAGGAGGAGGAGGAGGAGGGGGATGATGATGATTGATGCTCGATGATGATGAAGAGGTGGAGGGGGGATGGTGATGATTGGTGATGGTGATGATGATGATTGTTGATGGTGATGATGAGGAGGGGGAGGAGGTGGATGATGATTGATGATGATGATGCTGATGATGGTCAGGTGGGCGAGAGGGGGATGATGATGATGATTGACGATGATGATGGCGATGCTGATAATGGGTGGTGATGAGGAGGAGGAGGAGGAGGGGGACGCTGATGATTGATGGTGGTGATGGTGGTGGTGACGATGATTATGATGATGATGAGGAGGAGGGGGATGGTGATGATTGATGATGGTGATGAGGAGGATGAGGGGGGTGATGATGATGGGTGATGATGATGATTGGTGATGGTGATGGTGAGGAGGAGATAGGGGATGGTGGTTGACGATGCGTGGTGATGATCATGATGATGCGGAGGAGGAGGGGGACGATGATGAAAATTGGTGATGGTGATGCTGATTGGTGATGAAGGTGTTAATGCTGAGGAGGAGGAGGGGGATGATGATGCTTGGTGATGGTGAGGATAGGATGGTGACTTTTGATGATGATGACTATTGATTGTGATGATGATGAGGAGGGGGAGGGGGATGATGATTGATGGTGATGATGATGAGGAGGCGGAGGAGGGGGATGATGATGATTGATGGTCATGATGGTGTTCATGATGCTGATGGTGATGATCATCGGTGATGATGATTGGTGGTGATGATGGTTGATTATGATGATGATGGTTGAAGATGATGATGAGGAGGAGGAGGAGAGGGATGCGGATGATTTATGATGAGGATGGTGATTATTGATCATGGTGATTGTGATGAGGAGGGGGAGGAGGGGGATGCTGATGATTCGTGGTGATGATGAGGAGGAAGAACAGGGGGATGATGATGATGATTGGTGATCATGATGATTGAATATGATGTTGGTGATGATGATGAGGAGGAGGAGGAATGGGGTGATGATTGATGATGATGGTGGTGATGAGGAGGAGGGGGATGATGATGATTTACGATGGTGGTGATGATTGTTGATGGTGATGGTGATGATGAACATGATTGGTGATGATGATGATTGATGATGATGCTGATGAGGATAAGGGGGTGGAGGGGGGGAGGAGGATGATGGGGATGATGATGGTGATGATGATGACGAGGAGGGGGAGGACGGGGATGATGATGATGATTGATGGTGATGCTGATGCTGATGATGATTGGTGGTGGTGGTGATGATGGTGAGGAGGAGGAGGGGGATGATGATGATCGGTGCGGATGATGATCAAGGGGAGGAGGAGGAGGGAGATGATTGATGATGCTGATGATGATGTTTGGTAATGATAATGATGGGGAGGGAGGATGATGATGAATGATGATATGGTGAAAATGATGGTGGAAAGGCGGAGGGGGATGATCATGATTGGTGATGATGATGATTGGTGATGATGATGATGAGGAGGAGGGGGATGATGATGATTGCTGATGATGGTTCCGATGATGATGATGAGGAGGAGGTGGGCCGAGGGATGATGATTGTTGATCATGATGATGAGGAGGAGGAGAAGGGGGATGATGATGAGTGGCGATGATGATGCTGATGAGTTGATAATGATGATGAGGAAGAAGGGGGTGATGATGATTGATGATGACGATGAGGAAGAGGAGGGGGTTGATCATGATTGATGAGGACGATGATTGATGGTGGTGATGATGATGCCGATGATTATGATGAGAAGGAAGAGGATGGGATGATGATGATTGATGATGATGATGTTGAGGAAGAGGAGGGGGATGATGAAGATTGATGATGATGATTGATGGTGATGATGATGATGGTGATGATGATGATTGATGGTGGTGATGATGATGACGATGATTGGTGATGATGATGTTTGATTATGGTGACGACGATTATGTTTGATGATGAGGACGATGGTTGATGATGAGGGTGGTGATGATTGATGATGATGAGGGGGATGATGATTGATGGTGAGGATGATGATGGTTGATGATGGATGATGGTGATGCTGGTGACGATGCTGATGATGATGATGATGATGGTTGCTGATGATGATGATGGTGATGATGATGATGATGCTCATGATTGGTGATTAGGACGTTCCCTGGCCCTTGTTTGGCTGATTGTAGCACTGAAGTTTCCTGAGGCAGCAACAACATTGAACAACTACGTGTACGTTGGTGTTTCGAGATGTTTTTCTTAAGGCTTCTCGTCCACTCCAGTGGAGTTTCTTGGAGGCTCGTGGGCCCTCCTTGACGCGAAGGTATAGACGATGAGGAGGAGGAAAATGGCAGAAGAGTATGCTGGTCTAGTGCCTCACGTAGTGGTTGACCCGAACCCCTGCGCCAGGCAACAACGAGATGAGGATACATCCTGCCGAGGACGACAAGTATCCGGATTCCCTGGCGAAGCTGATAGAGATTCTTCAGGTCACACGATCTGCCCCTCGCGACCTTGCCAGGAACTGTGAGCCAACCGTGGGCCGGGGCTTGGTGCACAGGGCACCTTGCCGGGTGATTCCGTGCACGGGCCTTGGACCCAGGATAGGCCTACAGTGGAGGTCCGTGCCAAGAGACACCCTGCTTGCCTGCTGGGTGCCCCTGGGTTTCTTGGGTTTCGATGGTTTTGCGACGGGCCGCGTGGCGCTCCCACACCAAAAATCAGGGGACGTCCCTGGGTCTCATGGTTGGGTTTCTTGTGGAAGGTTTCTCGTGGTCGGGCCTCCACTGTACAGACCCTCCCTGCCAGGTGATTCAGTGCACTGGCCCTGGACCCAGGATGGGCCCAATGGAATCCAGATACCTTTCGAGTCGTCAGCTCGTTCCAGAGACTTCCGGAGCGTCTCAGCACTCTCTGGAACGGCCCGGGCACCGCGCGCGTCTTCCAGAGTCGCCCCTTCTAGACTCCTGGCTGGTCCTGCTTTCAGGCGGTCGAGTACGACCACTGCATGGCTCCAGCCCTCTGCTCTTCTCCCGCAGCCCGAGCGTGCTTGATGTTCGGTGTGGCCTGAGCAGTCTGCTCGTCGTCTCCTGGGGCCTCCCCTGCTCCTCCCCCTCTTCCGGAGCGTCTCAGCACTCTCTGGAACGGCCCGGGCACCGCGCGCGTCTTCCAGAGTCGCCCCTTCTAGACTCCTGGCTGGTCCTGCTTTCAGGCGGTCGAGTACGACCACTGCATGGCTCCAGCCCTCTGCTCTTCTCCCGCAGCCCGAGCGTGCTTGATGTTCGGTGTGGCCTGAGCAGTCTGCTCGTCGTCTCCTGGGGCCTCCCCTGCTCCTCCCCCTCTCGCAGTCAACCCTCGTAGTAAGGATGGTCAACCTTCCCAAGGAGGAGGAGGAGGAGAAGGAGGAGGAGGAGGAGGAGGGGGAGGAGGAGGAGGGAGGGGGATGGAAGAGGAGGAGGAGGAGGAGGAGGAGGAGGAGGAGGAGGAGGAGGAGGAGGGGGATGGAAAGGAGGAGGAGGAGGAGGAGGAGGAGGAGGAGGAGGAGGAGGAGGAGGAGGAGGAGGAGGAGGAGGAGGGTACCCTTGCATCCTTGCCTCCTCGGTCCATCCTTCGCCTCTTTCGCTGGCCGCGCCCGGCTCGAAGAGCTTCGAACCGGCCTTTCTTCGAGGCCCTCGCATCCTTCTCGCGCATCCCCGCGCCACGGCGGGCCGCCCGTCTCCTTCCTCGCAGCTCCTCCCCCGCTCGCGCCTCCCGTGCCCCTCGTCCTTTCCCCCCCCCCCCGCTCTCGAGGCGCGCCCTCCCTTGCCCCCTTGCTGCGTGCGCGGCCGGGCGTGCTCCGCGGCCCCGGCCTTCCTGCGCCCCTCCTCGGTTGGGCGCTGCGTAATGGGGGGGTCATAAATGGGGGGTTGGCGAGGGTGGTCCGAAACGGTACCCAAACGGTACCTAAACGAGCCCCCTGGGGCTCTGGAGGGGCCCGAAAGGGGCACGAAAGGGGACCTTTTCTGACCCCCCCATTTGCGACCCCCCCATTAAGCCACGCCCAACTCGGGAGGTCCCGAGAGGCGTGGCCCGACGCGCAGGAGCTCCAGAGGAGCCCCCGCCCTCCCGCGGCCTCCCACGGCCGACCGCCCCCCCATATCTTCCTCCGCCCCAGAGGATCCGGCCCTTCGGCGTCGTGGTTCGCGGGCGATGTTTCTCCCCCAATCCCCGAGTTTCGCCCGAAAAGTCTGGCCGCTCAGAAGAATGGGAAAACCCTGGGATACACCCCAAGGGGGCTATTCGGACGCACCCCTATCGAGGATGGGCACCTTCCCATCGTATATCCCAGGGTTAGGCCCCAAATTTCTGGTCCATTCGGAAACCCCACGAAGCCTGGGATAGGGGTCGACATATCCCCTGTTAGTGGTGCGGCTCCGTGGACACGTGAGGGCATTTTATGCGTTCCCCTCCGCAGAGTTCTCGGTGCCCTGGGTGGTCCTGGCGCCGAGCGCGGAGCGCGAGTGGAAGATGGTGCAGGGCCCGTTGATCCTTGCTCGGAGGCATCTGGGGTCCGCTCGGGACCCTCGAGTTGCAGCCTCCGCCCGCGAGAGCGGGCGCTCGCGACGGGAGGTGTTCCGCTGTCGTCCTGGCCTCCCGCCAGCGCCGCCGACCCCGGGGGGCTCCGGAGTCGGTGATCTCCGCGGCTCCGTGGCCTTCTCCCTCCTCGACGTGCGCAAATCATCGAGAACACGCCAGCCGGATGGGGGGGACCGCACCCCCTCCCCCGACCCCCCCTCCCCCCTCTCCCCGGGAGGGTCCGGGGAGGGTTCCGAGGGGAAGTCCTGGGGGCGGCAGCGGCTAGAGCTGAGGGGGTCCCTGGGGCCCCCCGAAACACTTTGGGGATGCGCAAATCACTAAGAAAACGCTAGATTGAGGATCCCCCCCCTCCCCCCTTCCCCCCTTCCCCGGCCGAGCCACCCTGGCGACCCCCCCAAGCAGAGCTGAAGCTCTTGCTTAGGCTCTCAGAGCTGAAGCTCTTGCTGAGGCTCCTGGAAGTTCACACGCTGGATCGGCGGATTTTCGGCCTCCAGGGGCCCTTACTTGGCCTCCGGACCGTCAACAAAACGATCCAGGAGGAACACCCAGTATTGGGGAAGGGGGTCCAGACCTTTGGGGGTCGACGTTGCGATCAAATCACGACATCCATCTTGCCGAAGGAGGCCTCGCCTTCTCTGGGACAGCAGGTGAGGCCTCGCCCTCCCTGGCTTCGACCAACCGAGCCATTGCCGCAACGTCCCGAACTCCTGCGAGGGCCGGCGGGACGGCCCGACACGCAGGTCCTAATGAGACCTTCGTGCAGTGACGGCATCCTTGCTTCGGGGGTGCTCTTCCCCCTCCTCTGTTAAAATCTTTCCTCATCGTGGTCGTCGTCGTCGTCCATCTCTCCTTTCAACTTCGTCTCCCGTTTTCCTCCCGCACTGCCCCATATGGACCCCACGGGGCGCGCGGTGTCGCTGCTTCCCGTGCCGCGTTCGCACGGGATCGCTAGGCATCTGCGCCCGCCGTCGCTCGTCTCGGAGGGGCCCGCAGACGCCAGCACCTGGTTTACAGTTGGGTCGGACACAGGAGGAGGAGGAGGAGGAGGAGGAGGAGGAGGAGGAGGAGGAGGTGCTGGAGGAGGAGGAGGAGGAGGAGGAGGAGGAGGAGGAGGAGGTGCTGGAGGAGGAGGAGGAGGGTGGAGGAACTGGAGGAGGATGAGGAGGAGCAACATCCCTGAGCGATTCTCCAGAGCGGTGGGGTGCCGTGGAGCTCCCGCCCCCGCCATTCGCCGGGACTCTGCTCACTGCCCCGTCGTCGCTCCTGCGCGGGCGAGAGCTCTCGGGGGGGCGACGTCTCATTTCCCTGGGGCTGCCGAGCCGCGGCAACGACAGGGGGAGGCCACGCTTCGGGGGAGGGAAGGGTACCCATACCTCTACCCTTCCCTCGTTTTCCTCTTTCTGGCCCCCTGGGGGGCCCTCGTCGCCACCGCTAGATTCGCCTCGAAACTGTTGACGTGTCGCGTATCCCCACCAGCCCATCCAGAAGCGATGCCCAGGGGAGTGGAGGTGATCAGGGAAGTGGGGGAGCATGCAGAAAAACACGGGGCGGGGGAAGCCGTCGTATACCTACACGACCACCCTGCGGGTGATACGGAGGTTGGGGGGGGCAGCAATGGGCAAAAGTAGTGATTCTTGTTCTGACGATGCCTGTGGGGCGGAGTCTAGTGAGTAGTTTGATTGTGCACATGAGAGTGATGTGATGTGGCGATGTGATTGTGCACGCGGCGCCCACGGCGCCTTACGATTTGCATTTGGATGTGCAAATCGATTTGCATTTCGATGTGCTTTTCGGTCTGCATGTCGATTTGCATGCAGGCTTGCATTGGACAGCTCGCCGCAAGCGGCGATGTTTTAAAATGCGCAGCCCATGGCGGGACATCAGCGGGACACCAGCGGGACACCGCGGGCCACCGTATGACGGGAGGAGCATCATTTGGTCCGGTCGCGGCCCAGCCACAGGAGGATTTTGGGACACCAGCGGGACACTGGCGGGACACCGCGCGGCACCGGCAGCCGGAGGAGCAACATTTGGTCGGGCCGCGGCCCAGCCACAGGAGGATTTCCTCTCGCCCGCCCACGCAGCTTCGCCTCGCCCGCACGCACGCACGGCACGCACGACACGAACCCGAAACCGAAATCGATTTCCCGGTAGGGGGGGTCTCCGTTTCACGTCGGACTCACCCCCCAACCTCCGACCCCATGAGGGGGATGATGGAGGAGGAATCGTC
The DNA here is from genome assembly GCA_963575745.1 of Prorocentrum cordatum. NCBI lineage: Eukaryota > Dinophyceae > Prorocentrales > Prorocentraceae > Prorocentrum > Prorocentrum cordatum. The sequence continues at coordinate 188,379 of CAUYUJ010018478.1, forward strand.
GTCGTCGTAGGAGGAGCGGGAGGAGGAGAAGGAGGAGGAGGAGGAGGAGGAGGAGGGCGAGGACGAGGAGCAGAAGGAGGAAAAGGAGGGAGAGTTGGTACCTCGGGGATCCCCTTGACTCGTATGGGGTCACTTGGGAGCCTCTTGGAGGCCTCTTGGGGCCGTCTGGGCGCCTCTTGGGCCTTCTTGGGGCGCTCTTGTGAGCTTCAGGGGCGCTCTTGGGGCCATCTTGGAGGACATCGATCAGAAAAGAGGGGAGCTTCAATTAGCCTGCCCCCTTAGGAGCACCGAGCACTGCCTCCTGGACCCATCCTGGAGCGCTCTTAGGGCGCTCGTGGGCGCTCTTGGGGCCTCCTTGGGGCTCTCTTGGGCCTCTCCTGGGGTTCTCTTGGGTCATCTTGAGCCATCTTGAGGGCCTCGAGCCTCTGCATGCTCAGCGGTCGTCTTTGGATGGGCAGTTCCTGGGAACCAGCACCGAGCCCATGTGCGCGCCGCTGGGGGCAGGTGCGCCACGCGTGCCAGGCGCGCCACGCGGCCCAGGCACCCCTGGGGCCCGAGCGTGCCAGGCCCGCGTAGTGCGCCAGATGCGCCACGCGCTTCCGCGTGCGCCAGGTGTGCAGCATACTCCAGCCGCGCCAGGTGCGCCGCATTCGTGGCACGTGCAGAGTGTGTCAGGTGCGCCTGCGCACGTGACAGCACGTTTCGGGAAACGTGTCGGCCCCCGCCATGAATGGCGAAGACCAATGCCCATCATTGTGTCTGGTGGGCCTGCGCACAGCAGGCCACACTCCACCACTTGACAGTGATCGCGGGGTGGCCGCGGATGATCCAGATTTAGCCGCAAGGTGCATGGTGTACTGCTTTTGTCAGGGATGGCAGCCCTGCGCGCAGCAGGCAATATGCTGACACCCTCGTCGTCCCTGTCAACAAAACAATACGAGGTGCTCGCGGGCCTCACGAACATGACTCCAGACTTTGCCACAACAATAATTACGTTGTATTGTTTCTTGACAGGGATGTGTGTGTGTGTGTGTGGGGGGGGCCCTCATGGGGTTGTCGTGGTTCCTGGTTGGCTGCGGGTCCCCTGGGGGAGGGGGTGTATATTGATAGGGAACAGAGATAAACCCTCCCCGAAGGAGAAGAGGGGGGTTGGAGGAGAATCCGCTCTGGACGACCTACGCTCAGAGGGCTGGTGGGATTCTGGTCCGAACGCACCCCAGGAGAGATCTGAGCAGTAGCGGTATGGGTACCTGTTGGTTTCCCAAGTTCCCCGTTCCTTTGGCCGGCTAGGCTCGTGAGGGTCGAAACGGGCAGACGGAAAGACTAGTGACGAACACCCACAGCAGTTGTTGCCCGGTTTGAACATGACTCGCTGTCGGTGCTGCCGCGGACGTGGCTCAGCTCGGCCCAACATCGGCCGCTGCCGGTCGTGCGCTTCTTGGGCATCGTGTTTTTTTGCGTAAGCACGTCCGTCGTGTCAGCAGGCTTACCAGCTGCGACTCTCATCCCGCTCCCAGACTCCCGACGCCGTGAGTTGTTTCCAACGTTGGCAGGCACCTAGAGGTCTCGATCCGTTCCCAATTACCCATGACCAGTCTTCCTCCCGACTCGCATTTTGACGGCCCCGATGTCCCGCAAGGTCCTCCAGAGGCCAAAAGTAGCAAAACACCGCCCGTCGTGCTCTTTGACGACGTGGGGGGTCTAGGAGAACTGCTTCTGCTCTCCCCCCTCCTCCTCCTCCTCCTCCTCCTCCTCCTCCTGCTCCTCCTCCTCCTCTCCTCCTCCTCTTCCTCCTCCTCCTCCTCCTTCCTCCTCCTCCTCCGCCCGTCGTGCTTCTTGACGACGCGGTGGGGGGTCAGGGGTAGCTGCTCCTGCTCTCCCCCCCTCTGGTCCCCGGCGTGCGCACGGTTCGCGTTGCCCCCCTCGGCCTCGGCCCCTCGGTCGTTTTTCTGTGCCCCCCCCCTCTCTCGCCCACGAGCATTCAGGAGGGAAAAAACATACAGACACAATGAATCGTCGGTTCCCTCGGAAATATGGGAACATCTGGGAAGTGGAGGGGGAGATGAACATTTGAGACATATGACAAGCTATGGGGAATCCTGGGACTTGTGTGTAGTTCTTGTGTGTCCCTGGGCCCCTTCAAACATACAAAACGCCAGGGCTCATTTCGATGCCGCCGATTCGATTCGATTCGACTTCGATGGCTTCTGGGGCCGATGCGATCCGACTTGGGATTCCGCTTGGGGCCTCTGATTTTTCAAGGGAGGCTTACTAGGCTGCCGATCTCCGTCGATTCGACTTTTCCCGACTGGGCTGCCGACTCCTGCCGATCCGGTGCATTTCCATCGCCGATTCGATTCGTCGATTCGACTCTGGGGGCGCCTGTACACAGACACCCTACAAGGGATTGCTCCCGGGGCTCAGGGGAGGGTGGCGGTCCATAATTCACCACTGCGAGTCAGCGACTTTATACACCGCCGCCTTCCCTGAAGGTGCATGCAAAACTCGTCGGACGGTGTCGGTGTATATGCCTATACGACCACCCTTCTGGTGATGAGGAGGTTTGGGTGGGAAGAGCCAACTGACGACAACTGCGATGGCTCAGATGATGACGATGCCAGTGGTGCGCCCTCGAGTTGGCGACGATGCGTGGTGACGATGCTGCGTCGCGATATGACCCCACCTTCGACCCCACTCGATCGACTTCACCATCGATCGATCTTATTATCGACCTCACGGCCAATCCCACTGTCGATGGATTCAACTATCGATCCCACTATCGATTGCACATGAGTGGCGTTGGGCACGATCGGGACACCATCGGGACACCAGCTGTGATAGTTGCTTGCTGAGTGTCGTGGGTGAATGCTGATGACGATGTGATTTTTTTTTTCCTGCGCTCGTGCCACCGCCCACAAGTGAACTGCGCGCCAGTAGCCCGAGCCGTCGGACTCGGTGAACGAAACGGTGCCAGCACGGCTCAGAACCCGACAGAGTCCAGCATAGTTTGGGTCACCGAGTTTGGTAGAAGATGGGCCTAATTAACCTTAAGTCGGGCCTGTAACCTTATTCAAAAGTAGTACAACAATAGTCAGGGGAGTATTTGTTGATTATTTTTTTGATCATTTTTGGAGCATTTCCTATTTTTCGTCGAACATCCCCCTGTAGGGGGACACGCCCGACTTACAAGTAACCGCCCCCGCTGGTCTCCCGTGCTTGCTGCTGCCGGGGCCCGAGAGGCGGGCGCACTGCGCGGCGCCCCGAGCCGAAGCGGCGCTGGACGGGAGGGGGAGGGGAGGTAGGTAATATTAGGCAGGCAGGGGGGGCGTGAGCAAGGGGAAGGAGTCGAGGAAGAGAAATCGCCATCTGCACATTTTTTTGCGCTCCGCGCGGATCTCTTGGATCCGCGCTGGGCCCCCCCTGGCGGCGCCTCCAGCGCCGCCCCTGGCGCTGATCCAAGAACTTCGCGCGGAGCGCCATAAGTTTATGGTTTGGCAGTTTTGTTCTTCCCTCCGATGAGGGAGGCGATGCCTTCGCCGCCGCCGCCATTCTCGACCTGAAACGCCCAAACCCGAGCACCCCTTGACCGCTCGCGCGGCCCCGGGCAGGGGCGCACCGCGGGGAGCGCCCGAGATGCCGTCGCCGTCGCTGCAGCCCTCAACCACGAACGCCCCGACCTCGGCACCCCCCCTTGACCGCTCGCGCGGCCGGGGGGGCTAACGCGGGACACCCAGAAGATGCCGTCGCCGCTGCTCACGTGGTACGCGAGGGAAAAGCGGAGGGATGATACAGAGACCGGGTGGGCATTGACAGGTCACCGTCGGGGCGTTTGACGTATCTCACTTATCTCACTATCGATCAGACAGTCGGTCATACGATCGATCTCGTTATCAAAACATATGTTCTGCCGAATTCACTTCATCGCTGCTGCTATCGGTACCACTATCGAACTCACTGTTGATCTTACTACCGATCTCACTATCGAATTCGCTTGAGACATCTTATTCGGGTTTCCTCACCCTTGCGCTTGCGGTGCCACTTATTTGGCCTTGGGACGCTCGCGGCCACAATTGGCTGGGTGGTGGCATTAACGTTTGGCTTCGGGGCGCTCGCGGGACACAGGCGATCCCGTGGTTGAAAACAGTTTGGCGCATCGGGTTCTCTGTGATCCCCGCCAAGTCTCCCTGTGGACACTGCCAGGACAATATCGAGACACCGTCGAAACACCATCGGGACACCAACAGGACACCCACCAGGACACCAATCGGGGCACCATCGGAGCACCACTCTCACTATCGATCTCACTTTCGTTTTCACCACCGATCTCATCACTATCGATCTCACCAGGAGACACCACAGGACACTGACGGGGCACCCGCGGGACACCGACGGGACATCGACGGGACACCGACGGGACATCGACGGGGCACCGACGGGACACCGACGGGTATCACAGTTGATCCCGTGGCCGGTGGTCACGACATCGAAAGCAGTTTGGCGCATCGGGTTCTCCGCGACCCCCCAAGTCTCCCTATGGACACCACCAGGACACCATCAAGACACCATCGAAACACCACCAGGACACCATCAGGACAATCATCGGGACTCGAATCGTGACGCCGTCGGAGCACCACTATCACTATCGATCTGACTTTCGGTCACACCTCCGATTTCAATATCGATCTTATCAAGAGACACCGCAGGATGACGACGGGACACCGACGGGACACCCGCGGGACACCGACGTGACACCGACGGGACACCACGCGACACCATCGGGACACCAATCGATTTCATCGTTATCGATGATCTCACCATCGATCCCACCACGGGACACCAACGCGACACGGAACGGGACACCGACGGGACACCGATGGGGCACCGACGGGACACCGAAGGGACACCCACGGGACACCGACGGGACACCGACGGAACAAAAGCTGGCCACCGCCCGCCCACCGCGACGGGACACCGACGGGACAGCGACGGGACACCGGACACGGCGGGACACCCGGGCCACCGCCGGACCATCAGAGGGGGCGGGGGGAAAGACGGGTCAACGGCTCTGACCCGCCCTAGCCACAGCGGAGTCATTCCTCTCGCCCTCTCACGCCGCTTCGCCTCGCCCGCACGCACGACACGAACCCGAAACCGCAACCGATTTTCCGGTGGGGGGCTCTCCGTTCCACTGCGATCTCACCTCCCAACGTCCGATTTTCGTGGCATGGCCTCCTGCCTCCTCGGATTTCTGCCCCCCTGGACGCAGCCGGCCATTGACCCCTGATCCTCCTTCCTCCGCTGATCGTCTGTGCTTTGGTGGAGGAGGAGAATCGAGAAACAGCATGAGCATAACCACAGCGCCGACCGCATTTCTTGGATCGGCGCCGTGGCCCCCCTGGCGTCGCCCCCCCCCCTGACGCGCTCCGCGAGCCAGGGAGGGGGTCCAGCGACGAACCAAGAAATCTTGGCGGAACTTTGGAAGATCTGTTTATGCCGTTGCGAGTTGGGCGAGTACAAGGGTGTGGCGCGGTCCGGACGTGCCTCCCTCGACAGAGAGCATCAAGTTGCATGAGACGTCCGTCGTCGGTTGCCGTTGTCGTCCACTCCCTCATCACGTCCTCGTCATTCGTGTCTCCCTCCTTCGTCCTCATCCTTTTCCTCCGTCTTCTCTCGCTCCTCCTCCTTCTCTCCCCCAGCAGCCTGATGAGTATGACAAGCGTATTGATGTTTCGATGGTTCGCCAAAGTTCTTCTGCACATTCGCTCCTTCACCGAGTAGTCTCGCTTGTCGCAAGCTCGAGCGCAAGTAAGAGCCAACCGCACCAGGGGTGGGTTGAGCCACAGCGGGCGGTCAGGTCTGTGAGGAGCTCGATGTCGACACGGGCCCTGGGGCGGTGTGCCAGGCGGCTGCGCCCGTGCCCGCGTGGAGTGCAGTCGAGGTTTCGGTTTCTTGCCGTCGTCGTCGTCCCCCTGCTCCTCCTCCTCCTCCTTCTCTGGCCTCCTCCTCCGCTCCAGGGAACCTCCAGAAGCATCCAGACCCTTCGCACACTCCGAGGCACATCCGTGACAGCCCCACAAACACTCCCGACGTCATCCGCAGACCTCCGACACCTGCGGGCATCTCCCTGCCCTGTCCCCCTTGTCTTCGTCTTTGGCCGCGCTCGTGCTTGTCTCTTCATCACCGGGAGCGGCGTGGGGGAACGGGGGGTGAACCGGGAGTCCTCGGGGGCTGAAGCTAGCGGCCCTTGCTCACCGACGTGCACCCAGCTGAGAGAGGGGCGGGCGAGAGAGACGGTAAGTAGGAGGAGGAGGAGTAAGAGGAGGAGGAGGAGGAGGAGGAGGGGGAGGAGGAGGAGGAGGAGGAGGAGGAGGAGGAGGAGGATAATGAGCAGTGTAGGGCAAGACGCAACAACGATGCTTCAGCAAACCCTCCCTCCAAGTTTCCTCACTAGTTCTGAGTTGCTTCAACGTGTTCCCATTGAAGAGCGCCGTCTGAGAATCCCCAACGGTCCCAAAGCACAACTCCTGGGACGTCGGCGCCGCGAATCGGATCAGCACGAGTCGTTGCGTCTGGATAATGCCAAGTCGTGCCAGGATACCGTTCGTGGGACCACAAGACCGCGAACCAACGTGGCTGCTGCATCCTGGCAGTCCCAGATCGTGCCAGAGCACGTCCTCGGACTTCAACAACAGGTTGCACATTCCTGAGACTAATGCGTGCGGCGCTTCTGCGAGAACCGCATTTTTAGAAGGAATCGCCATCCGTCCGTGAAGCTGCTGCAAACATCTAAGACACATTTCTGCGGCGCTAGGGCGAGACGAGCTTTTCGAGAACGACCCGTCCTCCATCCGTGAAATAATTGAACACTTTGATGCATAATGTTCGCGGTGCTAAGGCGGCAGCCACATTTTGACACCGGGCCGTCCTCCTTCTGTGCAACTGCTGCAAACTTGTAGAACGAATGTGCGCGGTGCTACGGCGGGAGCCACATTTTGAACATGGTCCGCCCTCTAACCGTGAAGCTGCTGCACACTTGAAGACAAGTGTACGCGGCGCTTCGGCGAGAGCTACATTTTGAAAGCGGCCCGCCCTCCATCCGTAAAACTGTTTCAGGATCATACTGCTGAGGAAGTCTCACGCGAACGCCCGGCCCGTCCTGCCGACACGTCTATGGGTGCGAGAAGGGTGAGTATTTTATGGGAAAGGGATGGAGGATGAGGTAGAAGGATGACGACGAAGGGGAGCTGCTCGCCTCTATCTTGCCGCTGCTCGCCGCGATCTTCTGGCAGCTCAGGGTGCGTGATGATGAATGATGACGATGATGATGCTGATGACGATGACGATGATGATGATGATGATGATGATGATGATGATGATGATGATAACCATGATGCCGATGATGCTGATGATGTCGATGATGCTGATTTTGATCATGAAGATGATGGTGATGATGATGACGATGATGATGATGATGACGATGATGATGATGATGATGATGATGATGATGATGATGATGATACTGCTGATGATGCTGATGCGGCAGACGATGATGCTATTGGTGGTGACGCTGATCAGGATGATGATTCTGCTGCTGCTGCTGTTGTTGAGGATGATCATTCTGAGGATGATGCGGATAATGCTTGTGTTTTTGATGATAACGATGACGTCAGTGGTGGTGCTGATGATTCTGATGTTTGTGATGGCGATCATGATGATGCTGGTGGTGGTGGTGGTGGTTTGGATGATGATGATGATGCTGATGATGATGATGATGATGATGATGTAGAAGCTGATGGTGATGATGATGATGATGATGTTGATGCTGATGTTGATGTTGATGATGATGATGATGAAGATGATGATGATGATGATGATGATGATGATGATGATGATGATGATGATGATGATGATGATGATGATGATGATGATGATGATGATGATGATGATGCTGATGATGATGATGATGATGATGATGATGATGATGATGATGATGATGATGATGCTGATGATGATGATGATGATGATGATGATGATGATGTCGGTGATAATGATCATGATGATGATGACGATGATGAGGAGTTTGAGGAACAGGAGGAGGGGGAGCAGGGGGCAGGAGCACGAATAGAAGACGGAAGGGGGAATCTGACGTGCAGGAACATGGTTGTTACTGAAGCGTTGGGCAGTGATGATGGCAAAACACACCAGAATGTCGACGATACTGACGATGACGCCGATGCCGACGACGACGTCGAGGCACCGCCGACACAGATGATGGTGAGTATGCTGATGGTTGTGATGAGGATGGGGATGATGATGATGGTGATGATGATGACGACTACGATTGAGATGACGACGATGATGATGCTGATGCTGTTGGTGATGATTAGGAGGATGCCGCTGCTGTTCATAATGACGATGCTGACGATGATGCTGACGATGATGCTGATGCTGCTGATGCTGATGATGATGCAGATGAAGATGAAGCTGACGCTGATGAGCATGCTGATGACGCTGATGACGCTGATGATGATGATGATGATGATGATGGTGATGCTGATGTTGATGATGATGATGCTGATGCGGCTGATGATGATGACGATGACGCTGATGATGATGATGATGATGACGATATTGGTGATGATGACGATGATGATGATGCTGATGTCTGTGTTGATACTTATGCTGATTATGCTGATGCTGATGCGGATGAAGATTATGCTTCTGCTGATGCTGATGCTGCTGTTGATGACGATGACGATGACGATGACGATAATGACGATAATGATGATGATGCTGATGATGATGATGCTGATGATGATGATGATGAGGATGATGATGCTGACTATGTTACTGATGATGATAATGCTGATGATGATGATGATGCTGATGATGATGATGATGCTGATGATGATGATGCTGGCATTGATGATGACGATGATGCTGATGCTGATGCCGATGATGATGATGATGATGATGATGATGATGATGATGATGATGATGATGATGCTGCTGACGATGACGATGATGATGATGATGGTGCTGATGGTGTTGATGATGGTGGCGATGATGATGCGGCTGCTGCTGTCGTTACGATCATTATTGTACTGATCATGATGACGATGCTGCTGCTGCTGATGATGATGATGCTGATGATGATGATGGTTATGTTTATTGTTATGAACGTTGGTGAGGAGACGGAACAACATGACGATGATAAGGTGGAGGGATGGAGTAGGAACAGGAGTAGGAAGAATGAGGAGTTGTGCGTTTCGGGCGCAGTCCTTATAAGGAGCTCCGCAGCAGTTCTACTGCAGTCACATCGGGCCGTTTGGGAAACGCTCTTTTCTCATCTACTCTGTCCTTCTCCTCTTCGCCCCACCTCACTCCCAATGGTATTTTGGCTGGAGGGGAGGTATGAGAACAGGGGGACCAAGGGAGCATCGTACACCCCTTCATCGCCGCCTACGGCGCCACGGGATGGGGAGAGAGAAGGGTTGGTGGGGAGGAGGAGGAGGAGGAGGAGGAGGAGGAGGAGGAGGAGGAGAAGGACAGAGGATAGAGAAATGAGTTCAGAGAAGGATACCGAGGTCGAGGACGAATGCGAGGAGGGGGAGGAACACGAGGAGAGGAGGGGAAAGCGTGGATCAGGTTTGTGTCGCCCGTCGGGGCTCCGCACCGAGATTGTGATGGGGTAGCCCTCTTCCTAACTCCGAGGAGTGCGCAGTGCCGCGTTGGACCAGAGCCCCACCACAGGAGGGGGAAGAGGTGGATCATGCTTGTCGCCCGTCGAGGCTCCGCCACTAGAAAATGTGATGGGGTAGTCTTCGTAAGTCCGAGGTGTGTGCAGGGCCGTGGTGGACCAGAGCCCCACCACAGGAGGGGGAAGAGGTGGATTATGTTTGTCGCCCTTCGGGGCTCCGCCACTAGAAAATGTGATGGGGTAGTCCACGTCGTAAGTCCGAGGTGTGTGCAGGGCCGTGGTGGACCAGAGCCCCACCACAGGACGAGGATGAGGTGTGAGGAAGGGGGGGAGAGACTCTTGCCCTGTGGTTGGCCAGCCACAGTAGGTGCGGGCCTTCCGTACCACCCCTGAGAGGCCCGATAGGGGTTACTCGAAGGGGTCCCCCGACGTGGGGGGCGCGGGAACTTCTGGCCTTGGGCAGCGGGGTCTCCGCTGCTTGAGGCCGGCGGCCAAGTGGGGGTTGGTGCAGGTGGGCGTGTCTCGGGGTGGCATCTCGAGGCGCTTCTCAACGGCGGCGCAGATGTGACGCTTGGGACGGGTCTGTGCCGCCGTTTATGTTGCGAGGTCCGAATGCATGTGAATTCATGCAGGCACCTTGGGCACCTCCTTGCGGGTTGCGTCGCCCAGGTGTTCTGTCTGGGCCCCCCCCAAAAAGGGGAGCAGGGGAGGAGGCGAGAATACGTGAGGGAACAGTTCATCCTGGTGTATCAGACTTTGGACTTCCCACGCAGTCTCATCAGCTCGCCCCTCAGCTTGTGCTGGTTGGAGTGGCGGAGCGGTGCTGCTGGTGTACGATGTCGAGTTCTGTAGTCAGCTTGTGCGCCAGCTCGGTGTGTGTGTGTGTGTGTGTGCGTGCGCAGCGGATGCTCGGTCGAGTCCACCGCTGCTCCCGAGTGCGGCGGCGCAGGCTTCTCTCCAGGGCGGGTCGCCATCTGGTAGAATTCTCCTTCGGCGGCCCCTGCTTGGTGGTTTGGGCTGCTCTGGAACTGGACGCGTGCGGGGGGTCCTTGTGGAACCATGGCGCTCACGCGGTGCTGAAGGGTTTTGCGACGCCAGTTTGTCACGACCTGGGTCGTGTCCAGTGTCGCGAATCAGGAATATATGCTCGATTTGTTGCGTCAGGGCTTGCTGTGAACAAGGTTATCGAGCCGCGACCGGGGAGAAAGAGACACAGAGGGAGAGAGATACAAACAATCCAGAGAGAAGCGTACAGAAAGAGTGGATGGACAATTCGCTGAAATTCGCTGGTAACCAACATGTGTTAGAGAGGGGAGGAGGGGGAGGAGGAGAAGAAGGAGGAGGAGGAGGAGGAAGAGGAGGAGGAAGAGGAGGAGGTTGAGTATGAGGAAGAGGAGGATGAGAGGAGAGGACGGAGGAGGAGGAGGCGGAGATGAGGAGGAGGAGGAGGAGGAGGAGGGCAGGAGGAGGATGAGGGAGGAGGAGAGGGGGAGGAGGGGGAGGAGGAGGAGGAGGAGGAGGAGGAGGAGGAGGAGGAGGAGGAAGGTTGAGGGGAGGAAGGATGAGGAGGAGGAGGAGGAGGAGGAGGAGAGGAGGAGAGGAGGAGGAGGGGGATGGAGGAGGACGGCGAGGAGAGAGGAGGAGGAGGAGAGAGGAGGAGGAGGAAGGAGTGGAGTTGGGGAGGAGAGGTGGGGAGGAGGAGGCAGGAGGAGGGGAGGAGGAGGAGGAGGGGAGGATGGAGAGGAGGAGGAGGAGGAGAGGGGAGGGGAGGAGGGGAGGAGAGGAGAGGAGGAGAGGAGAGGATGAGGAGGAGGAGGGAGGAGGAGGAGGAGGAGGAGGAGGAGGCAGGAGGAGGAGGGGAGGAGGAGGAGGAGGAGGAGGAGGAGGAGAGAGAGGAGAGGAGGAGGAGGAGGAGGAGGAGGTTAGGAGAGGAGGAGGAGGAGGAGGAGGAGGAGTAGGAGGAGGAGGAGGAGGAGGAGGAGGAGGAGGAGGAGGAGGAGGGGAGGAGGAGGAGGAGGAGGAGGTAGGAGGAGAGAGGGAGGAGGAGGAGGAGAGGAGGAAGGAGGAGAGGAGAGGAGGCGGAGTCGGAGGAGGAGGAGGAGAGGAGGATGAGGAGAGAGGAGGAGGTGAGGAGGATGAGGCGGGGAGGAGGAGGAGGAGAAGAGAGGAGGAGGAGGGGAGGAGGAGAGGAGGGAGTAGGGAGAGGAGGAGAGGAGGGAGGGAGGAGGAGCAGGAGCAGGGAGCAGGAGGGGAGGAGGGAGGAGGAGGAGGAAGGAGAGGAGGAGGAGGAGAGGAGTAGAGGCGGAGGAGGGAGGCGGGGGATGAGGAGGAGGAGGAGGAGGAGGAGAAGCTAGAGGCAGAAGAGAGGAGGAGGAGGAGGAGGAGGAGGAGGAGGAGGAGGAGGAGGAGGAGGAGGAGGAGGAGGAGGCGAAGGAGGCGGAGGAGGAGGCGCGGCACGAGGGCTGCTTCGTCGTGCCCCTTTTTTCGTGGTTCAACGCCGAGTTCGACGAGCACGACCCCTGGCCCGTCGGGGGCTCGGCTCCGGCGGCCCTCCTCGCGCCGTGGCCGGCCTCCGCTGCCGCCCCGCCCCTGTGGTCCTGGCCAGTTTTGCGGCGGAAGGTTGCGCGGGTGAGCTGCCAGCGCAGTTGTGTTTGGCTTCGTCGCCCTCCCCGTCGTCCTCCTCCTTTCCCCTCCTGCTCCTCATCCCCTGCTTCGATTCCCTGCTCCTCCTCCCCTTGCTCCTGCTTGCTCGTCCCCCTCCGGATCTCCTCCCTGCTCCTCCTAGCTGCTCCCGCCTGCAGGCCGGAGGGCGCGGGGAGGCGGGGTGGGGGTGCGGGGGAAGGGTATAACCGAGCACCCCCGATAGTAATGTATCCCCCCGTGACCCCCGAGAGAGTTGACTATCCCGGGCCAAGACAGAGTTGTTCGTGGGATAGGGGCGGCGAGACCGAAGTTCACTATCGCTGGGGAAGGTCCGAATCGAAGTTCGAGAGCATGCCGGGGGTAGCCCGAAGTCATCCCTTCTCTCCACTCGCTCGTTTCTCTTCCTTTCGTCCTCTCCTCTCCCTCGTGCTCCTCCCTCAGGCCCTTTTCCCCCCAACTTTTTCGAAGTGAATCTCTGGGATTGTTATCAGCGGCAACCGCCCACCATGAGTTCCATACATGTGCACCTAAAAACGATCTAGAATAATGCTGTTTTAAATTCAGAAAGCTCAGGTCTCGAATCAGATATGTCCGAAAACCGACCCCCGATCGACCGAGTAGGGATATCCTCCGGCCCCTTCGAGGAGGCCCCGCCAGAGCGAGCAATATATCGTTTATCCATACTAGCATGTCATCGTGCCTACGAGTTGCCGGGTGAAAAATGCTACGCCCCGAACCCCCGCACTGTACTATTCAGGAGGGGAACACACACAGACACGATTAATCGTCGATTCCCTGGAAACTATAGGAACATATGGGAAGTGGGCGGTGGGCGGGAAGACACAAATCCAGCAAACATAGGAAAATATGGGGACTCCGGTTATTTGTGTGTAGTTATCCGTGTGTGTTCCAGGGCCCCTTCAAGTATTCCCACCCTGTGCTTATCAGGGGCATGGGGTTGCCGCCCCTGCCCGAGGGCCTGCTTCGGACATGGGCTGCGTCTTCCGCCTCCCTCTCCTCCCCTCCTCCTCCGCCTCCCCTTCCCCTCCCTCTCCTCCTCCTCCTCCTCGTCGTCCTCCTCCTTCTCCTCGTCCTCCTCCTCCTTTTCCCTCTCCTCCTCCTCCTCCTCCTCCTCCTCCTCCTCCGCCTCCCCTTCCCTTCCTTCCCCCTCCGTCTTCCACGTCCTCCTCCTCCTCCTCCTCCTCCTCCTCCTCTGGCTCCTCACCCTCTTCTTCATATTATCATGTCCTCATGACCTCGTATCCTCCGCGCAACGCTGGGCACGGCGTTCGTCTATCCCTCATGCTCCATCCTCCCGCCATCGCCCTCTTCGACTCTTCCCCCTGCTTCCATCTCCGAGCCCTGCCTCTGTCGTCCTCCGTCCTCCCTCCTGCCCCCCGCTTCCCCCCCTCCGCGTGCGGTCGCGGTCGCGAAGGGAGGAGAGAGGGAGGAAGGGCGGAATGAGGGAGGAGACGGGCAGAGGAGGAGGAGGAGGAGGATGAGGAGGATGAGGAGGAGGAAGAGGGAGGGAGGTGGGAGAGAGGGAGAAAGGGAGGGAGAGGAAGAGGGGGGGAGGAGGAGAAGGAACAGCACCTTCCACTATTTCCCTCGCAGCCCACTCGCCGACCAACGTCTGCCACCTCACCAGGCCTTGCCGCCCAAGGGCTCTCCGTCTTCGGACAAGCCATCCTCGATTGTGGCTCCTGCCAGGCGGCCGCCGCCCCAGGACAGTCACCATACTCGAGCAACCAAGGCAAACGGGGTCGTCTCCACCGACGAGGTCGCGTGCGCTGCCCGCGCAGCGGCGCGCGTAAGTGCCTTCGTTGCAAATGTAGCGCGCCGCACTGGCGGCCCGCGTAAGCCACGGCACAAGGTCGCAAGTGGTTTCTCGTGGACGCTCGATTGGGGACACCGGCCTTGCGGGGTTCGAGGTCGGTCGGGTGAGGCTGGAGGTCGATAGGCTGGGGTCGAGAGCTGAAAGTAGAAGGTTGGGTACCGTCAGCTGTTGGTGGAGGGTGCGAGTCGGAGGTTGGAAGATGGAGATCGGTAAGGTGAAAAGGGAAGGCGACTTCTGACCGGGCCTCATTCTATGACGCCTCGGCAGCACCCCCCAGACTGTGCCCATGTGCTGGCGTGCTTCTCTGGGCCTCCTGGATGGGGTCGGAGTAACTAGGTCAGAGGATCGCGCCGCATCGCCGCTGCATCGCCGCTGCGGCTCGATGCAGAGCACGAGCTGCTTCACGTCGACGTCGCCGATGCGTCGCCGAGACGCCGACGATGCATCGCCGGCGCGTCGCCGACGCACCGCAGATGCATCGCCGACGCGGCGCGATCCTCCGACCCCATCTGCTCCGGCCCCACCTGGGAGGCCTCTCGAGTTCCCTGCTTCGTGCTCCGTGCTCACGGGGCTGGCCTCCCGAGCCGCAGCCCTCGCCCCCCCCCCGCAGGGGGGCCCCCTCGGAGGCGGCCGCGTGCCGTGGGCCGCGGGCCGCCCGGGGGAGCGCGAGGCGCGCGAGGGGCGCGCCCTCGGCGAGCGCGAGGTGCGCGACGGCGGGCGAGGCCCGGCCTCGCTGGCCTCGGGTCTCGGAGGCTGACAGGCCTCCTGCCCTGACACGTCGAGGAGCGAATTAATTGGCCGTTTCCGGTTCGCGAGAGGGCGTCGCGGCCGTCATTTTTGCGAGTCCAGGTCCGTCGGTGTCGGTCCTGGGCCGCTTTCACCCAAGGGATGCTTACGAAAGGGAGGTTCGTCCATCGTCGAAGGTCGGGCATGGCCTCCTGCAGGTGGATTTTGGAAGAAGATCGGAGCATAGGCGCAACATCTTTGAACACTGCCAGAGTTGGTCAACCACTTGTCCCCATCATCTGTTTGGCTGAGTATTCCTCCTCAAGAGGGACATGTTCTAGGCCTCCTAGAGGGGGCCGGAGCAGATGGGGTCAGAGGATCGCGCCACATCGCCGATGCATCGACGATGCGGCTCGATGCGGAGCCTGATTTGCTTCACGCCGACGTCGCAGATGCACCACCTGCGTCGCTGGTGAATCGCCGATGCATCGCCGATGCATCGGCGATGCGG
>CAUYUJ010018479.1:0-35000 GCA_963575745.1 Prorocentrum cordatum
AAGCTCTACGAGTCCCCCGGCGGTAAGAAAGGTTGACGGTTTACCGCCGGCGCCCAGTTGGCCCACCCGGCGGAGGCGGACAATGTGACAACTTTTGGGTGGTTTTGTGAATATTTGAAAGATATTTGACAATTCATTTTGAGATAGCAGATTTTTCGCACCTGTAAACGACTATGAGGGTCTCTCTGTCTCAGTATGAACTCTGTAGGCGCACTTTTACTATCAAACCACTTGGCGCAACCACCTTCATGTCGACATGACAAAATCATTTTTTCTCTTTTTCGAGAAATGCTTCCAGAAGCTCTCTCTTTCGACTCCGAGCACTCTTACGCGTGAAATGAGCTCTACGAGGTTCCCGGCGGTGACCAGGTTGACGGTTTACCGCCGGCGCCAGTTATAGCTGGAAGCTAAGAGTAATTTCGGCGCGCTGGAGAGCTAGTTGGCTCGAAAAAAAAGAACTGAAGTTTTCACAACTTTTGGTCGGTTGAAAATTATGTTCTCGAAATTTGACAATTCGTTTGTGCTCTAGTATTTTTTCCCGTGATATTCGATCTTATTCCCGCTCGCCATCTTCATCTCAGCTCGATCGGGTAACTTTGAAGGCCAAAAAGCACACTGGCGGGATCGGCCGTTTCGAGTCATCTTGATACGCGTTATCAGTATTTTGTACTTAACTCTAGCTGTAGAACAGCTATAGAGCTGGTAAGCACAGCTATCGCACTCAGAATCATCAGGCGCGTTCGCCTGTTGAATCCATAGGTCTGAACTCGGTCTGCTAGCCGAGCTAGGTCCGCAAACCTATTCGTATTATTTGAGTCAACTTGATACGCGTTGTCGGTATTTTCTACTTAACCCGAGCTGTAGGGCAGCTACAGTGCTGGTGAGCACGCCTATCGCGTTCAGAATCATCAGGCGCGTTGTTGAATCCATAGGTCTGAACTCGATCTGCTAGCCGAGCTAGGTCCGCAAACCTATTCGTATTATTCGAGTCAACTTGATACGCGTTGTCGGTTTTTTCTACTTAACTCGAGCTGTAGGGCAGTCACAGTGCTGGTAAGCAGACCTATCGCACTCAGAATCATCAGGCGCGTTCGCCTGTTGAATCCATAGGTCTGAACTCGGTCTGCTAGCCGAGCTAGGGCCGCAAACCTATTCGTATTATTCAAGTCAACTTGATACGCGTTGTCGGTATTTTGTATTTAATTCGAGCTGCAGGGCAGCTACAGAGCTGATAAGCACACCTATCGCACTCAGAATCATTGGGCGCGTTCGCCTGTCGAATCCATAGGTCTGAACTCGGTCTGCTAGTCGAGCTAGGTCCGCAAACCTATTCGTATTATTGGAGTCATCTTGACAAACACTCTCGGTATTTTCTGTACTTAACTCGAGCTGTAAGCAGCTACAGAGCCTACAGTCACAGAAATCGATTGAGAATTATCGGGCGCGTTTGTCTGTTGTATCGAGAGCTCTGAACTCGGCCTGCTGCCCGAGCTAGGTTCGCGAAACTATTCGTATTGTCCGAATCATCGTGAAAAGTGCTCTCAATTTTCTGCACTCAACTCGTGCTGGGGGAGGGCTACAGTGCTGCGGGTCATAGAAATCGATTTGCACACATCAGGCGCGTTCGTTGGTCGATTCGAGAGCTCAGAACTTGGTCTGCTGCTCGAAAGAGGTCTGCGAAACTATTATATTATTCGAGTCATCCTGAGAGATGCTGTCGGTTTTCTGCACTTAACTCGGGCTGTAGGGGGGCTGCAGGGCTGGTAATCACATGATTCGATTCGCAGACATCAGACGCGTCCGCCTGTCGCATTGAGAGGTCTGAACTCGGTCTGATCAGAGGCGTCCGCTTGTCGCATTCAGAGGTCAACAAATATTCATTATGAGACAGAACGTTGGTAGGTGCTCTCGGTTTCCTCAACTTAAGTCGAGCTTGGAAGCTCTACGAGTTCCCCGGCGGAAACCAAGGTTGACGGTTTACCGCCGGCGCCCAGTTGGTCGACCCGGCCAGAAAGGACAAAGTATTAACTTTTGGGTGGTTGTGCAATTTTTTGAAAGATGTTTGACCATTTATTTTGAGAAAGATGATTTTTCGCACCTGTAAACGACTATGAGGGCCTCTCTGTCTTACTATGAAAACACTTGGAGGAACCATCTTCATGTCGACACGAAAAAAATCATTCTTTCCCCTTTTCGAGAAATTCTTCCAGAAGCTCTATCTTTCGATTCTGAGCACTCTTACGCGTGAAAGGAGCTCTACGAGGTTCCCGGCGGTGACCAGGTTGACGGTTCACCGCCGGCGCCAGTTTGTTCTCGAAATTTGACAATTCGTTAGAGCTCTAGTATTTTTTCCCGTGATATTCGATCTCATTCCCGCTCGCCATCTTGATTTCAGCTCGATCGGGTAACTTTGAAGGCCAAAAAGCGTCCCAGCGGGAACGGCCGTTTCGAGTCATCTTGATACGCGCTGTCGGTATTTTCTACTTAACTCGAGCTGTACGACAGCTACAGAGCTAGTAAGCACAGCTATCGCGTTCAGAATTATCATGCGCGTTCGCCTGTCGAATCCAGAGGTCTGAACTCGTTCTGCTAGCCGAGCTAGATCCGCAAACCTATTCGTATTATTCGAGTCATCTTGATAGACGCTCTCGGTTTTCTATACTTAACTCGAGCTCTAGGGAAGCTACAGAGCTGATAAGCACGCCTATCGCATTCAGAATTATCACGCGCGTTCGCCTGTGGAATACAGAGGTCTGAACTCGGTCTGCTAGCCGAGCTAGGTCCACAAACCTATTCGTATTATTCGAGTCATCTTGATAGACGCTCTCGGTTTTCTGTACTTAACTCGAGCTCTAGGGAAGCTACAGGGCTCATTGTGACAAACATCGATGGGAAATCATCAGTGGCGTTCGTATATTGAACCAATAGCTCTGAACTCGGCCTGCTGCCCGAGCTACGTTTGCGAAACTATTCGTATTGTCCGAATGATCTTGAGACGTGCTCTCATTTTCTGCACCCAACTCGTGCTGGGGGAGGGCTACAGTGCTGCGGGTCACATATATCGATTTTCACACATCAGGCGCGTCTTCTGGTCGATTCCAGAGCTCGGAACTCGGTCTGCTGCTCGAACTAGATTCGCAAAACTATTATATTATTCGAGTCGATACTGTCGGTTTTCTGCACAACTCGGGCTGTAG
Source organism: Prorocentrum cordatum (assembly GCA_963575745.1). Taxonomy (NCBI): domain Eukaryota; class Dinophyceae; order Prorocentrales; family Prorocentraceae; genus Prorocentrum; species Prorocentrum cordatum. The sequence continues at coordinate 3,198 of CAUYUJ010018479.1, forward strand.
GGTGGCTTCAGGGCTGGGAATCACATGAGTGGATTCGCAGACATCAGACGCGCCCGCCTGTCGCATTCAGAGGTCTGAACTCGGTTTGATACTCGAACTGGGTTGCGAAACTGTTTGTTGTTTTGATAGCGTTATCTTGAGAGCTCTGAAATCGCTTTGGCTTAAAAAATAGTCGTTCTTTGGAGTTTTTTTTCCACAGTATATATATTGTCAGGAAGCTCTACGAGTCCCCCGGCGGTAAGAAAGGTTGACGGTTTACCGCCGGCGCCCAGTGGTGACTTTGGGTAGGTTTTGCTAAGATTTGAAAGATATTTGACAATTCATTCTGAGGAAACAAATTTTTCTCACGTGTAGAGGGTTATGCCACGTGTGCCAGTAAAATTTTAAGGCCCGTAGCTGTAATATTAGTATCGAAAGACTTGCAGGAACCGGTTTTGGATAGAAACTGAAACATCGTGATTTTTGAAGATTTTCGGATCTCGTTTCAGCAGCTTCCTTGATGTCTTCTGAGGAGCGCTGTGCAACAAAAGAGCTCTACGAGATGCTCGGCGGTAACCTGGTTGACAGTCTGCCGCCGGTTCCCTACCTCGTACAGCTCTTCGGCATCGATGAGCTAGAGGAATTCCAGCGCGGGGTGCGGCTAGTACCTCGTAGAGCTCTTCGGCAGCGCGGGGTGGAGATAGTACCTCGTAGAGCTCTTCGTCAGCGAAAAGGTAGAGACATTCCGGCGCAGGGTGGAGCTAGTACCTCGTAGAGCTCTTCGTCATACCTCGTAGAGCTCTTCGGCATCGATGAGCTAGAGGAATTCCGACGCGGAGAATGTGGCCCAGGGCCGAGGCGGACAATGTGGCAACTTTTGGGTGGTTTTTCCCGGATAGCTCCTTGGAGAGCTAAGGGTTTCAGAGAAGAAGCCGGACGGTGGTGGCGCCCCCAGGAGCTCCTCCACGGCGGTCCACGTTCCTCGCAGCGAGTTGCCGGAGGTTGCAGCGGATCCGGGAGCGTGGCTTCCTAGCGTTTCCCAATACGCGTGGCTCAAGGGTGCGCGAAGCGCTTCGGCAGAGCTTCCGCAGAGCTTCGCCAGTGCTCGCAGGCTCCTACGCAGAGGTGTCGTGGTAGGTTTCACAGAGCTCCGCGCGTCGTAGAAGACGCACTCGCAGGCGTCCCCTGCGAGTTTTCCAGCGCCCCACGCATCGTTCCAGGCGGCCTGGTAGAGGTCGCCGTGCGGCGCTTTGGAGCGCTCTGCGCTCCGCGCCTTGCCTCGCTATCCGGTTTTGGACGCTTACAAGTGCAATGACTTGTAGAGCTTCTTTCAACTAGTTGCTGGAAGCTAAAGAGTCATTCCGGCGCGCTGGAGAGCTAGTTGGCTCGAAAAATCTCGACTCAACTTTTGACAACTTTTGGTCTGTTGAACATTTTATTCCCGGATAGATTGGAGAGCTGAGGGTTTCAGATAAGAAGCCGGCGGTGGGTGGTTAGGAGCACACGGCCACCTCCGCCGGTCCACGATTCTCGCAGCGCGCTGCCGGAATCGTCAGCGGGTCCGGGAGCGTGGCTTCCTAGCGTTTCCCAATACGCGTGGCTTCAGGGTGCGCGAAGCGCTTCGGCAGAGCTTCGGAAGAGCTTCGGCAGTTCTTCCAGACTCCTAGGCAGATCTTTCTTGCGCACTTTGCAGGGCTCGGCGCATCGTAAACGGCGCCCCTGCAAGCGTCTCCTGCGAGGTTTCCAGCGTCCCGCGCATCGTTTCAGGCGGGCTGGCAGAGATCCCCGTGCGGCGTTTCGCGCTTGGCTTCGCTATCCGGGTTTTGGACGCTTACAAGTTCTCGAAAACGACAATTCGTTAAAGCTCTAGTATTTTTTCCCGTGATATTGAATCTTATTCCCGCTTGCCATCTTGATCTCAGCTCGATCGGGTGAATTTTACTATCGAAAAGCACTGTGGCGGGATCGGCCGTTTCGAGTCATTTTGACACGCGGTGTCGGTATTTTGTACTTAACTCGAGCTGTAGGGCAGCTAGAGAGCTGGTAAGCACACCTATCGCATTGAGAATCACCAGACGCGTTCGCCTGTTGAATCTAGAGGTCTGAATTCGGTCTGCTAGCCGAGCTAGGTCCGCAAACGTATGCGTATTATTCGATTCATCTTGACAGACACTCTCGGGTACTCAACGCGAGCTGTAGGCAGCTACAGAGCTCACAGTCACAGACATCGATCGGGAATCATCAGGCGCGTTCGTCTGTTGATTCGAGAGCTCGAAACTCGGCCTGCTGCTCGAGCTCGGTTCGCAACAGTATTCGTATTCTCCGAATCATCTTGAGAAGTGCTTTAATTTTCTGCACTCAACTCTTGCTGGGGGGCGGCTACAGTGCTGCGGGTCACAGAAATCGATTTGCACAGATCAGGCGCGTCCGTCGGTCGATTCTAGAGCTCGGAACTCGGCCTGCTGCTCGATTTAGATCTCCGAAACTATATTATTCGAGTCATCCTGAGAGATGTTGACAGTTTTCTGGGGTTGCAGGGCTGTTAATCACGTGGATCGATTTGCAGACATCAGACGCGTCCGCCTAGTGCATTCAGAGGTCTGAATTGGGTTTGATACAACTGGATTCCGAAACTTGTTTTTTCTTAGAGTCATCTTGAGAGGTCTGAAATCGCTTGGGCTGAAAAACTTGTCGTTCTCTGGAGTTTTTTTCCACATTATGGGCTGTCAGGAAGCTCTAGCAATTTTCAGTACCAGTACACTTGGAGAAACTGACTTAATGTTGAGTCCGAAAAATCTGAATTTCAAGTTTTTATAGAAAAACCCGAAGGAGCTCTCCGCTTCGATCCTGAGCTGCCTCAGGATGCAAGGAGCTCTACGAGGGTCCCGGCGGTGACCAGGTTGACGGTTCACCGCCGTCGTCAGTTGCTCGACCCGGCCAGAAAGGACAAAGTGATAACTTTTGGGTGGTTTTGCAATTTTTTTAAAGATATTTGACAATTCATTCCAAGGAAGGATTTTTTTTCGAGCATGTATCTCAACTCTATTCTGCGAGCAGCTCAGCTCTTTCGAGTCAGTTTTACTACTATCCGAACATTTGGAGGAACCGACGTCACGTGGGCACCGAGAAATGGAAATTTGATGTTTTTCTAGAAATGCTCTGAGAAGCGGTCTGCTTTGAATCTGATTCTTACGCATGCAATGAGCTCTACGAGGTTCCGGCGGTGACCAGGTTGACCGGTTCACAGCCGGCGCCAGTTGGCCAAACCGGGCCGGGCGGATAATGTGATGACCTGGGGTCGGTTTTTGGAAGATGGCGAGAGATTTTGGAATTTGTTTTATGCAGTGGATCATGGCGCTTCCGATGATGCAATCCTTGGGGCTCTAGCTGCATTATTTCAATCAACAGACTGCGGGGAACCAACATTGTGTACGACCGAAAACAACATTTCTTCATTTTTGAAGCTGGTATTGACAAGCGTTTGTCTGCTGTTACCTCGGAGTCGAATTCGTCCATTAAGAGCTCTACGAGGGTCCCGGCGGTAACCTGGTTGACGGTTAACAGCCGGCTCCCAGTTGGCCAGAAAGAACGACGTTCCCGGAGAGCTTCTGAGAGCTATAGGGTTTCAGAGTAGAAGCCAGTCGGTGGTGGTGCCCGCCAGCAGTTGGTTTGAAGTCGCAGCGGATCCGGGGGCGTTTCTGGCACGCGTCCACGAGTGCACGGGTGTAGGCGCGCATGGAAGCGTGCCTGGCAGCGCTTTCGAAGCGCTTCAAGCGTGCCTGCACGCGTGCAGGCACGCGTGGGAGCGTGCCGGCACGCATGGGGGCGTGCCTGGAAGCGCTTTCGAAGCGTTTGAAGCCCGCCAGAGGTCTCCAGAAAATACCTTGTAGAGCTCTTCGGCATCGATGAGCTACAGAAATCCCGGCGCGGGGTGGAGCAAGTAACTCGTAGAGCTTCCCTTAGCAAGTTGTTACTGGAAGCTTAAGAGTAATACCTCGTAAAGCTCTTCGGCATCAGAGCTAGAGGAATTCCGGCGCGGGGTGGAGCTAGTAACTCGTAGAGCTTCCTCTAGCAAGTTACTGCTGGAAGCTTCGGAGTAACTCGTAGAGCTTCCCTTAGCAAGTGATTGCTGGAAGCTAAGAGTGATACCTCGTAGACCTCTTCGTTATCGATGAGCTACAGGAATACCTCGTTGAGCTCTTTGTACCTTGTTCCCGGAGAGCTCGCTGAGAGCTAAAGGGTTTAAGATTAGAAGCCGGACAGTGGTGGTGCCCGCCAGCAGCCCATCTCCGCCGCTCCACGATCCCCGCAGCAACTCGCCCGGCCCGGCAACGTGTCCGGGAGAGCTTCCGGCAAATTTCCACGCGGGCCCGTACGCGTGCAGGCACGCGTGGAAGCGTTTCTGGCAGCGCCTCGGCAGCGCTGAAGGGGAGCTTCCCAGAGTTCTACCTCGTAGAGCTCTTCGGCATCGATGAGCTAGGGGAATTCTGGCGCGGGCTGGAGCTAGTACCTCGTAGAGCTCTTCGGCATCGATGAGCTAGAGGAATTCCGGCGCGGGGTGGAGCTAGTTGGCCCACCCGGCCGAGGCGGACAATGAAACAACTTTTGGGTGGTTTTGCGAATATTCCCGGAGAGCTCTCTGAGAGCTAAAGGGTTTTAGATTAGAAGCTGGAGGGTGGTGGTAACCGCCAGCAGCCCATCTTCGCCGGTCCACGATCCTCGCAGCAACTCGCCCGACCCGGCAGCGTGTCCGGGAGAGCTTTCGGCAAGCGTCTACGCGTTCCTGCACGCGTGCAGGCACGCGAGGAAGCGTTCCTGGCAGCTCTTCAGAAGCGCTGCAGGGAGCCCCAGAGCCCGAGAAAAGATTCCCGAGAGCTTCTGTGGGCTTGCCAGGAAGGCTTTCTGGTGTGTGCCCTCTTTGCTCTCCGGGTTTTTCCCGGAGAGCTCTCTGAGAGCTAAAGGGTTTAATATTAGAAGCTGGACGGTGGTGGTGCCCGCCAACAGCCCATCTCCGCCGCTCAAGAATCCTCGCAGCACCTCGCCTGAGCCGGCAGCTGGTCTGGGAGCGTTTCCGGCACGCGTCCACGTGTGCCTGCACCCGTGCAGGCACGCGTGGAAGCGTTCCTGGCAGCGCTTCCGAAGCGCTTCAGGAGACCCCCCAGCTTCCAGAGAAGATTTCTCGATCCGAGGGGTCTCTTCCCTCTCCGGGTTTTGGACGCTACCATTGTCCCGTCCCAGAGGTTCTTCGCTCTCTGGGTTTTGGGCGCTGCCAAGTGCGTTTGCCCTTTGCTCTCCGGGTTTTCGACGCTAGCAAGTTCCCGGAGAGCTCTCTGAGAGCTAGAGGGTTTTAGATTAGAAGCCGGGCGGTGGTGGTGCCCGTCAGCAGCCCATCTCCGCCGCTCCACGATCCCCGCAGCAACTCGCCCGACCCGGCAGCGGGTCCGCAGCAATGCAGGATCGCTTCAGAATGGGTCGACAGAGCTCTGCAGGCGCCCCAGGAGGGTTCGACAGAGCATTGCAGCAAGGCGCGCGTCCACGTGTGCCGGCATGCGTGCAGGCACGCATGGGGGCGTGCCTGGCCGAGCCTTCGAAGCGCTTCAACAGGGCCCCAGGGCGCTCTCTAGGAAAGATTTCCCGTCCCCAAGGGCCTCCTCGCTCTCCGAGTTCTTCCCAGAGAGTCGCTGAGGGCTGAAGGGTTTAAGATTAGAAGCCGGACGGTGGTGGTGCCCGCCAGCAGCCCATCTCCGCCGCTCCACGATCCCCGCAGCAACTCGTGCGACCCGGCAACGGGTCCGGGAGAGCTTCGGGCAAGCGTCCACGCGTGCCCGCACGCGTGCAGGCACGCGTGGAAGCTAGTCTGGCAGCGCTGCTTCGGCAGCGCTGCAGGGGAGCTTTCCAGAGCTCTCCAGGAAAGATTTCCCGGTCCGAGAGAAAGGGTCTCTTCGCTCTCCGGGTTTTGGACGCTACCAAGTGGGCGCTACCATGACTCGTAGAGCTTCTCTAAGCTAGTTGTTGAAGCTTAAGAGTAATTCCGGCGCGCTAGAGAGCTAGTTGGCAAGAAAACTCCGACGGAACTTTTGGTGACTTTTGGTCAGGTGAAATTTTTGTTCTCGAAATTTGACAAGTCGTTAGAGCTGTAGTATTTTTTCCCTGATATTCGATCTTATTCCCGCTCGACAGCTACAGAGCTGGTAAGCACAGCTAATCTATGTAGAATGATTAGGCGTGTTCGTCTGTTGAATCTAGAGGTCTGAACTCTGTCTGTTAGCCGAGCTAGGTCCGCAAACCTACTCGATTATTCGAGTCATCTTGACAGAAACTCTCGGTTTTCTGTACTTAACTCGAGCTGTAGGACAGCTACAGAGCTGATATTTACAGAAACTGATTCAGAATTATCAGTTGCGTTTGTCTTTCGAATCTAGAGCCCTGAACTCGGTCTGCTGCCCGATCTAGAATCGCGAAATTATTCGTATTGGGCGAGTCATCTTGAGAAGTGGTCTCTGTTTTCTTCACTTAACTCGCGCTGAGGGGGGCTACAGTGCTTGTTCTCACAGGAAGCGATTTCAAGAGAGCAGGCGCGTCCGCCTGTCGAATCCAGAGCTCGGAACTCGGTCTGCTGCCCCAACTAGGTCCGCAAAATTGTTGTATTGTTCGAGTCATCCTGAGAGATGCTTTCGGTTTTCTGCACTTCACTCGGGCTGTAGGGGGGCTGCGGGGCTGGTAATGACAGGAGTCGATTTGCAGAGATCAGACGCGTCCGCCTGTCGCATTCAGAGGTCAAAAAATATTCACTATGAGTCAGAATGTTGGTAGGTGCTGTCGGTTTTCTCAATTTAAGTCGAGCTAGGAAGCTCTACGAGTTCCCCGGCGGTAACCAAGGTTGAGGGTTTACCGCCGGCGCCCAGTGGGCGCTACCAAGTTTGAAAGATATTTGACAATTTATTTGAGAAACCAGATTTTTCGCATCTGTAGTGGGTTTTGCCGCGCCTGCCAGTAAAATTTTTAGGTCTGTAGGTGCAGAATTACTATCAAAAGACTTGGGGGAACCGACGTTGAGTAAAAGCAGAAAAACGTGATTTTTGAGTTTTTTCTTTCTCGCTCCAGAAGCTTTCTCTCCGTGTTCCGACGATCGTGCAAGAAAAGAGCTCTACGAGGTCCCGGTGGTAGCCAGGTTGACGGTTTACCGGTTCCAGTTGGCCAATCCGGCCTTAAGAGACGAAGTGGTGACTTTGGGTCGGTTTTGCTAAGATATGAAAGAGATTTAACAATTCCTTTTGAGAAATCAGGTTTTTCTCACGTGTAGTGGGTTATTTCGCATCAAATTTTCAGGTCCGTAGCTGCAATATTAATATCGAAAAACTTGCAGGAACCGCTTTTGGATGCAAACCGAAAAATCGTGATTTTGATTTTTTCGGCTCGTGCTTTAGAAACTTGATTCATGAGTTCCGTGGAGCGCTGTGAAACAAAAGAGCTCTACGAGGTGCCCGGCGGTAACCTGGTTGACGGTTTACCGCCGGTTCCCATCTAGGAAAGATTTCCTATGCCGACAGGGTCTCTTCGCTCTCCGGGTTTTGGACGCTACCATTGCAGAGAACGAATTTTTTTTCAGCGTAAGCGATTTCAGACCTCTCGATGCAATAAACGAACGCCGCCAATGCTTCTGGATTGTCTTCTGTGCGAGCTCTCTGCTCTCCTGCAGCCCGAGTTACGCGTGCATCGACAGCATCTCTCAAGATAACTCGAACAATACGAACAGTTTCTCAAACCTAGCTCGAGTATTAGTCCGAGTTCAGACCTCTGAATGCGACAGGCGCACTCGTCTGTCTGTTAATCAATTTCTGTGGTTACCAGCCCCGGAGCCACCCTGCAGCCCGAGTTAAGTGCAGAAAACCGACAGCACCTCTGAGGATGACTCGGACAATACGAATAGTTTCGCGGACCTAGTTCAGGCAGCAGACCGAGTTCTGAGCTCTGGATTTGACAGATCGTCGCGCCTGAGGTCTCGAAATCGATTCCTGTAACTACCAGCACTGTAGTCCCCCTACAGCCCGAGTTAAGTACAGAAAACCGACAGCAACTCTGAAGATGACTCGAACAATACGAATAGTTTCGCGATTCTAGATCGGGCAGCAGACCGAGTTCAGAGCTTTGGACTCAACAAGCGAACGCGACTCGGTTTATCTAAGATCACCTCTGTAGCTGTCATAGAGCTCGAGTTCTGTATAAAAAACCGAGAGCGCCTGTCAAGGACTTGAATAATACGAATAGGTTTGCGGACCTAGCTCGGCCAGCAGACCGAGTTCAGACCTCTGGCTTCAGAAGACGAACGCGCCTGATCATTCTAGTCGATAGGGTGTGCTTACCAGCTCTGTAGCTGTCCTCTTTCTCGAGTTAAGTCCTATATATTCAGAGCGCGTATCAAGATGACTCGAAACGGCCGATCCCGCCAGTGTGCTTTTTGGCGGTAAAAGGTACCCGATCGAGCTGAGATCAAGATGGCGAGCGGGAATAAGATCGAATATCACGGGAAAATATACTAGAGCTCAAACGAATTGAGGAGCTTCGAGAACAAAATTTTCAACCAACCAAAATTCAGCAAAAGGTCAGTCGAGATTTTTCTTGCCAACTAGCTGTCCAGCACCCCGGAATTACTTTAAGCTTCCAGCAACTACTTGCTAAGGGAGGCTCTACGAGTTACGCTGCCAAGTGCGAAAAATTGAAAGGTTTAAGATTAGAAGCCGGACGGTGGTGGTGCCCGCCAGCAGCCCATCTTCGCCGCTCCAGAATCCCCGCAGCAGTTCGTTCGGCCCGGCAGCTGGTCCGGGAGAGCTTCCGGCCAGCTTCCACGCGTGCCGGCACACGTGCAGGCACGCATGGAAGCGTTTCTGGCAGCGCTTCAGCAGCGCTGCAGGGGAACTTCCCAGAGCTCTCCAGGAAAGAGCTCCCGTCCCAAAGGGTCTCTTCGCTCTCCGGGTTTTGGACGCTACCAAGTAGAGCTTCGGCATCGATGAGCTGAGGAATTCCGGCGCGGGGTGGAGCTAGTAACTCGTAGAGCTTCCCTTAGCTAGTTGCTGGAAGCTCAAGGGTAATTCTGGCGCGCTGGAGAGCTAGTTGGCACGAAAAATCTCGACGGACCTTTTGCTGACTTTTGGTCGTTTCAAAATAACTCGTAGAGCTTCCCTTAGCAAGTTATTGCTGGAAGCTTTAGAGTAATTCTGGGGTGCTGGAGAGCTAGTTGGCAAGAAAAATCTCGACGGACCTTTTGCTGATTTTTGGTCGGTTAAAAATTTTGTTCTCGAAATGCAACCATTCGTTAGAGCTCTAGTATTTTTTCCCGTGATATTCGATCTTATTCCCGCTCGCCATCTTGATCTCAGCTCGATCGGGTACCTTTTACTGCCAAAAAGCGTCCAGGCGGGATCAGCCATTTCGAGTCATCTTGACAGGCGGTGGCGGTTTTCTGAACATAACTCGAGCTATAGAAGAGCTACAGAGCTGGTAAGCACAGCTAATCGATTCAGAATGATCAGGCGCGTTCGCTTGTTGCATCCAGAGGTCTGAACTCGGTCTGCTACCCGAGCTAGGTCCGCAAACCTATTCGTATTATCCGAGTCATCTTGACAGACGCTCTCGGTTTTCTGTACTTAACTCGAGCTATATAACAGCTACAGAGCTGATGCGTACAGAATTCGGTTCAGAAGCATCAGTGGCGGTTGTCTGTTGAATGCAGAGCTCTGAACTCGGTCTGCTGCCCGATCTAGAATCGCGAAACGATTCGTATTGTTCGAGTGATCTTGAGAGATGCTGTGGGTTCTCTGTACTTTACTCGGGCTGTAGGGGGGCCTCATTGCTGGTAATCACTGGAATCGATTCCGAGACATCAGGCGCGTCCCCCGTTCGAATCCAGAGCTCCGAACTCTGTCTGCCGCCCGAACTAGGTCGGGGAAAGTATTCGTATTGTTCGAGTCATCCTGAGAGGTGCTGTCGGTTTCCTGCACTTAACTCGGGCTGTAGGGGGGGCTGCAGGGCTGGTAATCACAGGAATCGATTCAGAGACATCAGACGCGTCCGCCTGTCGCATGCAGAGGTCTGAACTCGGTCTGATACTCGAGCTAGGTTTGCTGAACTATTCGTATTGTTCGAGTCATCTTGAAAGGTGCTGTCGATTTACGCACGTAACTCGGGCTGTAGGAGAGCTTCAGAGCCCGTACAGAAGACAATCAAGAAGCATCGGGGGCGTTCGGCTGTTGCATCGAGAGGTCTGAAGTCGCTTGGGCTGAAAAAATTATTCGTTCTCAACATTTTTCCACATTAGTTATTGTCCAACGGTTTACCGCCGGCGCCCAGTTTTGTCCTCGAAATTCAACAATTCGTTTGAGCTCTAGAATTTTTTCTGACCATATTCGATCTTATTCCCGCTCGCTGTCTTAATTTCAGTTCGATCCGTTTAATATTTCTGCAAAAAAGCGTCGCGGCGGGATCGGCTGTTTCGAGTCATCTTGATACGCGTTGTCGGTATTTGGGACTTAACTCGAGCTGTAGGGCAGCTACAGAGCTCATTATCACAGGAATCGATTGCGAATCATCAGGAGCGTTTGTCTGTTCCATCTAGAGGTCTGAACTCGGTCTGCTGCTCGAGCTAGGTTCGCGAAACTATTCGTATTGTTCGAATCATCTTGAGAGGTGCTGTCAGTTTTCTGCACTTAAATCGGGCTGTATGGGGGGCTACAGGCATCGATTTGGAGACATCAGGCGCGTCTGCCTGCCAAATCCAGAGCTCAGAACTCGGTGTGCTGCCCGCGCTAGGTCCGCAAAACTGTTCGTATTCTTCGAGTGTGCTATCCGTTGTCTGCACTTAACTCGAGCTGTAAGGGGGCTGCAGGGCTGGTAATCACTGGAATCGATTCGGAGACATCAGTCGCGTCCGCCTGTCGCATTCAGAGCTCTGAACTCGGTCTGCTGCCCGAGCTAGGTCCGCGAAACTATTCGTATTGTTCGAGTCATCTTCAGAGGTGCTGTCGGCTTTCTGCACTTAACACGGGCTGTAAGGGGGCTCCAGGGCTGGTAATCACAGCAATCGATTCGGAGATATCAGACGCGTCCGCCTCTTGCATTTCGAGGTCTAAACTCGGTCTGATACTCGAGCGGATTCGCGAAACTATTTGTATTATTCGAGTGATCTTGAGAGGTGCCGTCGATTTTTGCACGTAACTCGGGCTGTAGGACAGCAACAGAGCACGTGCGCACAGAAAACGATCCAGAAGCATGAGGGGCGTTCGGCTGTTGCATCCAGAGGTCTGCAATCGCTCAGGCTCAAAAACTATTCGTCTCTGCATTTTTTTGACATTATATATGGTCAGGAAGCTCTACGAGTCCCCCGGCGGTAACAAAGGTTGACGGTTTACCGCCGGCGCCCAGTTGGTCGACCCGGGCAGAAAGGACAAAGTGATAACTTTTGGGTGGTTTTGCGAGAAATTGAAGGATGTTTGACAATTCATTTTGAGAAAGCAGATTTTTACTCCGAGCATTAGTATCTTAACTTGATTCTGCGAGAGACAGTTTTACTATCCAATCATTTGGAGGAACCAACGTCACGTTGACACCGAGAAATGCGAATATGATGTTTTTTCTAGAAATGCTCTGAGAAGCGGTCTACTTTGAATCTGAGCATTCTTACGCGTGCAAGGAGCTCTACGAGGTTCCCGGCGGTGACCAGGTTGACGGTTCACCGCCGGCGCCAGTTATCGATGAGCTAGACGAATTCCGGCGCGGGATGGAGCCAGTACCTCGTAGAGCTCTTCGTAAGATGAGCTAAGAGGAATTCGGGCGCAGGGTGGAGCTAGTTGGCCGACCCGGTATTAAGAGACAATGTGTTAACTTTGAGTCAGTAACTCGTAGAGCTTCCCTTAGCAAGTCACTGCTGGAAGCTTAAGAGTAATTCCGGGGCGCTGGAGAGCTAGTTGGCAAGAAAAATCTCAATGGACCTTTTGGTGACTTTTGGTCGGTTGAAAATTTTGTTCTCGAAATTCAACCATTCGTTAGAGCTCCAGTATTTTTTTCCAATGATATTCGATCTTATTCCCGCTCGCCATCTTGATCTCAGCTCGATCGGGTACCTTTTACTGCCAAAAAGCTCTCCGGCAGGATCGCCCGTTTCGGGTCATCTTGTCACGCGGTGACGGTTTTCTCAAGATAACTCGAGCTTGAGGACAGCTACAGAGCTGGTAAGCACAGCTAATCGATTCAGAATGATCAGGCGCGTTCGCCTGTTGAACCCAGAGGTCTGAACTCGGTCTGCTAGCCGAGCTAGGTCCGCAAACCTATTCGTATTATTCGAGTCATCTTGACAGACGCTCTCGGTTTTCTGTACTTAACTCGAGCTTCAGGACAGCTACAGAGCTGGTAAGCACAGCTAATCGATTCAGAATGATCAGGCGCGTTCGCCTGTTGAACCCAGGGGTCTGAACTCGGTCTGCTAGCCGAGCTAGGTCCGCAAACCTACTCGTATTATCCGAGTCATCTTGACAGACGCTCTCGGTTTCCTGTACTTAACTCGAGCTATAGGACAGCTACAGAGCTGATGCTTACAGAAACCGATCCAGAATCATCAGTCGCATTCGTCTGTTGAATCCAGAGTTCTGAACTCGGTCTGCTGCCCGATCTAGAATTGCGAAACTATTGTTCGAGTCATCTTGAGAGATGCTGTCGGTTCTCTGCACTTAACTCGGGCTGTAGGGCGGCTACATGGCTGGTAATCACTGGAATCGATTCGGAGACATCAGGCGCGTCCGCCTTTCGAATCCAGAGCTCCGAACTCTGTCTGCTGCCCGAACTAGGTCCGCGAAACTATTCGTATTGTTCGAGCCATCCTGAGAGGTGCTGTCGGTTTCCTGCACTTAACTCGGGCTGTAGGGGGGCTGCAGGGCTGGTCATCACAGGAATCGATTCAGAGACATCAGACGCGTCCGCCTGTCGAATGCAGAGGTCTGAACTCGGTCTGATACTCGAGCTAGCTTTGCCAAACTATCCGTATTGTTCGAGTCATCTTGAGAGGTGCTGTCGATTGACGCACGTAACTCGGGCTGTAGGAGAGCTACAGAGCTCGTGCAGAAGACAATCCAGATGCATCAGGGGCGTTCGGCTGTTGCATCCGCGAGGTCTGAAATTGTTTGGGCTAAAAAATTATTTTTTCGGTTTAATTTTTTCGACATTATATGTTGTCAGGAAGCTCTGCGAGTCCCCCGGCGGTAACAAAGGTTGACGGTTTACCGCCGGCGCCCAGTTTTTCAATCTTTGCGAAAAACTTGGAAATTCGTTTTGAGAACCGGTATTTTTCTCACGTGTAGTGGGTTATGCCGGGGATGCCAGTGAAATTCTGAGGTCCGTAGCTGCAATATTACTATCAAAGCACTTGCTGGAACCGACCCGTTTCGAGTCATCTTGACACGCACCGACGGTTTTCTGTACTTATCTCGAGATTTAGGACAGCTACAGAGCTGACACTTACAGGAATCGATTGGAAATTATGAGGCGCGTTTGTCTGTCCATCTAGAGCTCTGAACTCGGTCTAGTGCTCGAGCTAGGTCCACAAACCTATTCGTATTATTCGAGTTTTTTTGACGAGTGCTGTTGCTTTTCTTTACTAAACACACGATTCAGAATTGCCACAGAGCTGGTACGACATTAAATGATTATATCATTTGGCGCGAGCGTTTGTTGCATCGAGAGGTCTGAACTCGGTCTGCTACCCGAGCTAGGTCCGCAAAACTATTGGATGAAAGCCATTAGTGGAACCGTCTTTTGATGCAAGCATAAAACGTGATTTTTCGAGTTTTTAGGGTCTTGCTGCAGAGTTTTCCTGCATATGTACCGAGGAGCGCCGTGCGAGGAAAGAGCTCTACGAGGCCCCCGGCGGTAACCTGGTTGACGGTTTACCGCCGGTTCCAGTTGGTCGACCCGACCAGAAAGGAGAAAGCTGTGACTTTGGGTTGGTTTTGCTCAGATTCGAAGATATTTGACCAGTTATAACTCGTAGAGCTTCCCTTAGCCAGTTATTGCTGGAAGGTTAAGAGTAATTCCGGGGCGCTGGAGAGCTAGTTGGCAAGAAAAATCTCGACGGACATTTAGAGGAATTTTGGTCGGTTGAAAATTTTGTTCTCGACATTCAACAATTCGTTAGAGCTCTAGTATTTTTTCCCGTGATATTCGATCTTATTCCCGCTCGTCATCTGGATCTCAGCTCGATCCGGTACCTTTTACTGCCAAAAAGCACTGCGGCGGGATCGGCCGTTTCGAGTCATCTTGATTCGCGCTGTCGGTATACTGAACTTAACTCGAGATATAGAACAGCTACAGAGCTGGTAAGCACATCTCATCGATTCAGAATGATCAGGCGCGTTCGGCTGTTCCAACCAGAGGTCTGAACTGGGTCTGCTAGCCGAGCTAGGTCCGCAAACCTATTCGTATTGTTCGAGTCATCTTGACAGGCGCTCTCGGTTTTCTGTACTTAACTCGAGCTATAGGACAGCTACAAGGCTGATGCTTACAGAAACCGATTCAGAATCATCAGTCGCGTTTGTCTGTTGAATCCAGAGCTCTGAACTCGGTTTGCTGCTCGATCCAGAATCGCGAAACTGCTCGTATTGTTCGAGTCACCTTGAGAGGTGCTGTCGGTTTTCTGCATTTAACTCGGGCTTTAGGGGGACTACAGTGCTGGTGGTGACAGCAATCGATTTAGAGACATCAGGCGCGTCCGCCTGTGGAATCCAGAGCTCGGAACTCGGTCTGCTGCCCGAGCTCGGTCCGCGAAACTGTTCGTATTGTTCGAGTCATCCTGAAAGGTGCTGTCGGCTTTCTGCACTTAACTCGGGCTGGGTAATCACAGGAATCGATTGGGAGACATCAGACGCGTCTGCCTGTCGCATTCAGAGGTCTGAACTCGGTCTCATACTCGAGCTGGGTTTGCCAAACTATTCGTTTTGTTCGAGTCATCTTGAGAGGTGGTGTCGATTGACGCACGTAAGTCGGGCTGTAGCAGAGCTCGTACAGAAGACAATCCAGAAGCATCGGGGGGCGTTCGGCTGCATCGAGAGGTCTGAAATCGCTTGGGCTGAAAAATTATTCGTTCTCTGCAATTTTTTTCGATATTATATATTGTGAGGAAGCTCTACGAGTCCCCCGGCGGTGAGAAAGGTTGACGGTTTACCGCCGGCGCCCAGTTTTGAGAAAACAGATTTTTACGCCGAGCATTGACATATAAACTTTGTTGCCTGAGCAGCTCAGCTCTCTAGAGCCAGTTTTAGTATTAGTTCACTTCCTGGAACCGACTTCATCTTCACTCCAAAAATAAGACTGCGGGCCACCGCTGAGCAGGGGCCATGTCGGGTTAAGCAACGAACAGTTGAACAGTTGCACCGACAAGTAAAGCACCGCAGCAGCTGCCGAGCTGGGCGGGGGGTAGCAGCCGCGCCGTAGCGTGGCGGGGGGGGCGCGCCCGATCCTGTGACGGCGTGATGGTTTCTGGGTCCAGGCCTGTTCCAGGTTATCGGCTGCCGCGGAGAGGGGGTCGGGATCGAGGGGGGCGGAGGCGGGAAGGGGGAACGGGGCGGGGAGGGGTCCCCGGCGTGGCGAGGTTGGCCAGATGGTCCAGTCGTGGACCTTGGCGTGCCCCGCAGCCCGTAGGGCCTGAGCCCAGAAGACGCCGATGGTGGCCAACCTATCGCTGGCAATCTTCAAGCGGCGTCGCACCGCCAACCAATCCAGGGCCCAACCTCTCTGAACGAGGGGCCCAGTCCCATGCCCGTCTGCGCGGCCAGCTGGGGCCTCGGGTACCTGGCAGTCCCAGCGCCGCGCCAAATCGCCGCGAGGTTGTCTCCCACAGCCGTCGCCAATCGTGCGGATGGGCTAGTCGTGGCAAGGGCGCTGAGCCCTGCTCTACATCCCGCGGCTTCAGCCGTCTGAGCGTCTTCCGTGCCCAGCAGGGCGCCGATGCACGATGCAAGGCGTGCCGGGTGTCCTCCGTCTTAGGGGTGCCGCCACGTGCAGGGTGGCGCCGGCCCCGGCAGCCCTGCCGTGCCCCAGCATTCTTGCGCCCCCGTCAAAGTTAGGCTCGAGCGGCCATTGCGCCCGATCTTGGTCAAGGAAGGGGGACCGTGGGATGCCTGTGCTGGCGGCAGGTCTGGCAAAACTGTTGTTCCCTCCGCGAGTTATGGTGGTCGCTAGTTTGACGTGGGCACGGGGCCCCTTCCCGCGCGGCGAGCAGCCAGCCTCCGGTGGGCGCATCACACATCGAGCGGAGGAGAGCTGTTTTGGCCAGGACTCCACGCGTGCTTATGGGGAGCAGTCTTACCTCACCTCTGGCTCGTGGAGCGGAGCGGGTGAGGTGTGGTTGGGCGGATCCTGCCAGAATGTTGAGCGTGGGGGCGGCAGCCTGGGCGGGGCTCGTCGCGCCGGGCCCAGGCATCGCTAGTATGCAGAGAGGTGTTGTGAGGATCTCCCTGGCCGGGTTCGTCGGCAGGTTGGTCTGCCGCCCGGTCTGGGATGGTGGTGGCCCGAATGATTTTGGCAGCTGAGTCGGGGTTCAGGGGAGGGTGATCGAGCGCCACCGCGTACCAGTAGGCAGCTTGATGCAAAAGGTCAGCCAGTGGTTTGGAGTGGTCGCCTCGCTGTAGGATGGCCCTTGCAGCGGTGAGAGGGGAGTGGGGGAGGCGGACCAGGTGCCGCGCGAGCGCCACAGCAATGCGCCAGTTCCAAATGTGCTCGTCACTGGCCTCCCCCTGCCCGCGTAGCGGGCAGCAGCCGTTGGGACTTCGGTTGACCGAGGGCGAGGGGACGAGGCGGGCGTTGTCGCGCCCGAGGTGGCGCCATGCGTCGACCAGCCTTTCAGGGAGACGGTGGCCCTCGAGCGCGGCCCACCTGGCATCCTTACCGGCCCATGGGCGGAGACAGAGCTCGCGCCAGGTTTGCCCGGGAGCGTCTCGGCTCCCTGTGTGCCAGACAGCTCGCCCTGGGGATTGGCGCGCTGAGCAACGAAGAGGGGGTCGGTCGATGGCGGCCCTCCATCTTGCTTTGCCCGGGAGGCCGTTGGCCCGAAATTTCAGGATATGGCAGGTAGCAGTAAAGTTGTGGGCGTGGGCCAGAAGCCCCCATTCATTGCCCCTCGCCGGGCGCCCACCTCCGCCTGGCGCTGGCCGAGTGCATCCACTATCTATAAGCGCCGGCGTGCTGGGTGGCCCATATGCTGACGTAGATTGCCCCGCCATGGAGGTCTGGCCCGGGGGGATCTGTGGGACTTGTGCCAGTCTGATCTGTGCAGCCCTGCCGCGGGTGACGGCGCAAGGCCGCGGACGTCGCAGGGGGTGGCGATTGGGTTGGGTCTGGGCCGCCGTGCCGCCCTGCGCCAGAGGCGGGAAGCCTTGGTCTGGGCGGGCAGGGGCCCGCAGACGTCCTGGCGCGCAGGGGCAGGGGCGGCGACGGCCCCCGTGGTAGTTCGGGGGCACTTCGGGCAGCCGGGGACCTGGTGGCACGGGCCGGTCCCCGTGAGGACGAAGGCTGGTAGCCACGCGTTCCTGGAAGCGTCGAGAGCGACGCGGACTTGGGCAAGCAGGTCGGCGCCTGCGGCGGCGCTGGGGAGGCTATAGTGAACGGGATAAGGAATGACAGAAGCTATGTAGGCATGCCAGGCAGCTGCGCGCCGGCCCAGGGAAGGATGGGCGTTGTGCGGATGAGGGCTCGTGCGCTGTGCTGGGGGCTTCGGTCCAGGTGCCCCGGGTGAGATCGCTGGGAGAATTGGGGCCTATCCGCTTGTAGCTGGGGGGGATGGGGGCCCGATCTCCTGGTGGAGATGGTGGTGCCCGGGTATGGCCATTGCGCTTCAGCGCAGGAGCTCCCGAAGGGGGGTGGCGTCCATGACGCGCTCCCACCGCGGAGCGGCAGCGCCCGAGGGCGGTTTCGAAGGAGCAGCAGCAGGGCTGCTGCCGTTCTCGCGCATCCTGGGTGACGTCCTCGCCCTGATCCGCCATAAAAGATGCCCTTTGGCGAGGCGCGTGGGGGGGCCGTGGTCGCCACCTGCGCGCGCGCGCGCCCGCGTCGCCCGCCGCGCCCTCGCCCGCGCGCCCACAAGCTCACGCGCGCTCGCACGCGCGCACACACTCACAGGGCACGCGCACTGCCGTTAAAGCGAAGTGTGCCACCATGCAAGAGGAGGATAAGGGGTAAGGCGCGGCCGAAAAAGGAGGCGGAACACACAGACACACATACAACCACACACATATACAGAGACAGACACAGACACAGACACAGGCACAGGCACAGGCACAGGCACAGACAGAGAAGCACATACCGACAGAGACACTGACACGAGCACAGACAAAGACACACACAGACACATACACACACGCATATACTTTTGGCGGTCGCGGCTTCGCGCGCAGCGACGGGGCGGAGAACGTCGAGCGAACTGCACGGAACCTAACGCGCGCGGCCGAATCCTCAGACGAGGGGCCGCACGCACACGCACACACACACACGCATACATCCACACACGCACATACACACATGCACGCGGATACGCGCACACGCACATACACACGCACACGCACGCACACACGCAAACCCGGGCCTCATAAAAGCGGTGTGCACACATTGATTGGCGAGTTCGAGGAGGAGGATGAGGAGGAGGCGGAGGAGGAGGAGGAGGAGGAGGAGGAGGAGGAGGAGGAGGAGGAGGAGGCAGGAGGAGGATGATGAGGAGGAGGCGGAGGAGGAGAGAGGAGGAGGAGGAGGAGGAGGAGGAGGCCAGCAGCACATCGGGACTCTCACTCCGATTGCATGCCGTAGGCAGGGGCATCGGGAAACGTGGGCGTGCCGCCCAAGCTAGCCGCCCCCGTCGGGCGCGCCGCCGAGCCGCCCGCCGAGCCGCTGGCCGCGCCGCTGGGCCCGCCCGCGCCGTGGCCCCCCTCCCGCCGGCATGACCGCCGCGTTCGCCCACGCCGGGGCGCCCGCGACCGCGGGCGGAGGCGCCCGCCCGCGCCGCCGCCGCGGCCTCGGCGGGTTCTGTCCTCGCGTCCGCGGTGGGGCGCCCCCTTCCGCGCCGCCGTGCCCAGCCAGGGCCCCGGCCCAACGTCGCCCAGGGGAGCGTGCCCGCCCCCTGCTGGGGCCGGAAAGGCCGCGGCCCGCCGCATATCGGCCTCCCTGGAGGTGGCCAGAGGTGGAGGTGCTGGCCCAGGCAGTGTCCACTGGAGGGTTTCTCCGAAGGGCTTAGGCGACCCGTCCTCCTCGTCTCTGCTCCTCCTCTCCCTCCTCCTCCTCCTCTTCCTCTTCCTCCTCCTCCTTCTCCCCTCCTCCTGCCCCTCTCTCCCTCCTCCTCCTCCCTCCTCCTCCTCCTCTCCTCCTCCTCCTCCTCCCCCTCCTCCTCCCTCCTCCTCCTCCTTCTCCGCCTCCTCCTCCTCCTCCTCCTCCTCCTCCTTCTCCTCCCCATCCTCCTCCCCTCCCCAGGTCGCGTACGGCCCCAGGGGAAACCGTCCAGTGCCCGCCGCTTCTCGCGCCAGCTTGGGATTCCCTGAGGCCCCGTGGGCAGCGGGGAGTCGTCCGGCCATGGGCTTCCCCCACTTCGGACCTGTGGGACACCCGGGGCCGCCACAAAGAAGGGTTTTTTTCGTGGTGACTCCAGGTCTTCGAGTGGGGGATCGAATACATAATTGATTTACCCCGAGCATGATTTTTTCGTCGAGTCATACGTCTCATGTTCGTAGATCTACGAACAGTCTACGCGTTTCTCATAGGTTTGATGGGCAAGTCAATTCTAGGGTAAGTCAGTTCTGTAGTCGATCCCTACTCGAGATTTCAGGGGTGCTATCTTTGGGCCGTCCGAGCCGCCCTGGAAGAGATGGGGGTACCTTCGGGGCAGGGGTCGTGCCCTGGCAGTGGCGTGACCTCCTCCCCCCCCATCCTTTTCGCATTGCAGTCTGCTTTCCTTATCCCAATCCCTGTCTCTCGGTCCAGCGGGCGTACACGGCCTGCTTCGAGGCCCAGGCAGGGTGCAGGCATGGACAGGGTTAAGTCGGGGGACGATTTTTTGAGCATTTTTTGACCCTTTTGGAGTATTTTTTGACTACTCGTATGTTTCGTCCAACATTCCCCTGTGGGGGGACAGGCCCGACCTGAGCGTTCTCCGACGCCACAGAGTGCTTCGAGTGAGTCCCGCGACCCTCTGAGAAGGCCTGCTTGCCTGCCGACAAGAGGGGGTGATGACTGGGTGGGGGGTCGGTGGAGTGGATACCATGGCTGGGGCCACCAGATCTCCCCGATCTCATGGCCCCTTGTTCTTCTCGCAGCATGTTTCCTGGCCCCCCCCCCCTGTCCTAGAACGTGCCTCGCGCCACGATGCGCTATCTTCACTTTTCCTGGCTCCCCCTCGTCGGCACACCCAGAGGACGAGAGGCCGGCTCCACCGAATAGGATTTCAGGAACTCCAGGGGGGCCCGCGCGTCGGAGGAAGGCGGCGCGACAGTGTGCAGCGTGCACTTTGGACCCCCCCCGTCCTCGAACGTGCCTTAAGTCGGGCCTGTCCCCCATACAGGGTGATTTTCGGCGAAAAATTAAGAATACCCCCGAAATAGTCAAAAAATGGTCCGAAAATAGTCCGGGGACTATTTTTTGAGTATTTTTTGACCTCCTTGGGGTATTTTGGGGTATTTTTCATTTTTCGTCGAAAATCCCCCTGTAGGGGGACACGCCCGACAGAACGGAAGTCCCGACTGGCTCCCTGGGGCGCGCTCCTCGACCTCGGCCGTCTCCTGGCGCCCCCGGGGCCAGGCGGAGGCTTCGAGGGGCCGACAACGGCACTGGCCTTAGGTCGGGGTATTTTGCATTTTTCGCCGAAAATCCCCCTGTAGGGGGACAGGCCCGAGTGAAAACGTGCCTCGATTGGAGGACAGGGTGCAAACGCGGCGTGGGGGCGGCGCAACGGCGCGAGGCCTCTCGGGCGCGCGCGGGGGGCCCTGGCGGCCCGAGGGGGGGGGGGGGGGGGCAGCGGGGGTGCGCAGCCCTGCCCCCCTGGGGGAGCGCAGGCCCCCAGGGGCTCTTCTCCTCTCGAGGCCCAGGGGTCCCCAGGGGCTCCCAAGCTCACGTCGGGCCTGTCCCTCTACAGGAGGTATATTCAAATGCAGTGAAAAAATAGTCTGGGGACGATCCTTCGACCATTTTTGACCATTTGGGGGTATATTTTGACCATTTTTGCCCTTTCGTCCAAAATCCCTTCGTAGGAGGACACGCCCGACCTAATCCTAAGCATTGTGGGCATCCTGGGGCAGGGTCACCTGTGTCAACTTCCAACCCCCTCCCTCCTCTTCGAGGGCGCCGAACTGGGGACAGAGGTC
Source organism: Prorocentrum cordatum (assembly GCA_963575745.1). Taxonomy (NCBI): domain Eukaryota; class Dinophyceae; order Prorocentrales; family Prorocentraceae; genus Prorocentrum; species Prorocentrum cordatum. The sequence goes on from CAUYUJ010018479.1 coordinate 24,554, forward strand.
GGCACGAACGAAATGGGCATGGAAAGAATGGGCACAATGCCCACGGCACTCCTGTTCATTTTGGGACGGACTCGCTGTCCGCGCGGCCGCGGCCTGTGTCCATTTGAGACAGAAGGCCGCCTCCTGCCCACTAGCGGCCGCTGTTGGTTTGGGACAGCATTTGTTGTTAGGCATTGTACCCATTCTTTCCGTACCCATTTCGGGCGTCCAAAGGAAGGAACGCGCAGGGGCCGCTGTCGGTATCTACAGCGGACGTGGTCCGCCTATGCGGGCTTCGTGCCCACGCTGGCGTTGTCCGTCTCAGGCACCATCTGCTGTTGGTTCTTCGTCCCCATCGATGCCGTCCAAAATGGGGACGTGCCCGTTTCTCGCCTCCCGTTGCCCCCCATCTTGAAAGGCTGGCCGGGTCAGGATGCTGGTCGCGAGGCGCTCGCGGGCTGTCCCTGCTCATGTCCTTCCTTCTTCCACCTGGCGTTGTACACCTGCATGGACATTCTTTTGTTTTTGCAGGCTGCATTTTTGACGTGGATGGGCTCAACCTGGCGGAGGGAGCTGCTCATTGGTCTGCTGGGTGGTAATGCTGGTCGGAATGGAATGGGTGAGAGGGTCTCGTTGTTTTGGTTTGTTTTGCGCTGGTAGGTGCAGCGGAGGCCCGTAATAGGAGTTTCATTCGCATGTGCGGAGGAGGTCGATCTTAGAGTCGGTGGACAAGCATCAGACAATGGCACGCTCCCTTTCTACTATCCCCTTCCCTTCCCTTCCCTCCCCTCCCCTCCCCTCCCCCCCCTTCCCCGTCGTCGTCGTCGTCGTCGTCGTCGTCGTCGTCGTCGTCATCGTCGTCGTCGTCGTCCTTTCTCCCTTTCTCCCCTATCCTGCTTCAAAAGGCCGCTCGGCATGCGTTGGGAGGGATCGGATAGGGGGCTTCGAGAGAGGGGTACGGGAGGGAGGGGGGTGAGAGGGACCAGATGGAAGGGACGGATTGGTAAGTTAGTGTGGAATTCTTGGGATGTTGACTATATCATCGGCGCTGGTTGTACCCGTGGTCGGAAACAGGCCTAATCTGGCAGAGTCCAGCTTCGCCCCACTTGGCCCCGCCTGATCTTGCCTAGTCGGGCTTCATCCTGGGCCGAATTTGTGCTAATCTGGCTCAGCGGCGAGTAGCCCTTGACAGTTCCCACGAGGACATCCAGGAGTTGCCTCCTAAAGGATGGGCAGGTAGGGGAGGCGAGAGAGGCATGCTGTTCGCTGCGTGTCGCCTGCGTGGCCGATCGGCGGCTTGCTGCGTGGCGACAAGTTGGGCATGCGCGGCGTGAGTTCAAGGGAGGAAAAAACACCCGGACCGGACAATTGGCGTCTACGAAACGGCCCTGGGCGCTTACTGAACAACCCTGCCCTGCTCGATTCCTTCTCTGGGTGCGTTTGCCGAACGGCTTCGCGTGTCGGGGCGGTGATCTATCGGGTTGAATCTTCTGCTCTCTATGAGTGGCCCGTGGAGGAGCGAGGAGGAGGAGGAAGGAGGAGGAGGAGGAAAAGGAGGAGGAGGAGGAGTAGGAGGAGGAGGAGGAGGAGGAGGAGGAGGAGGAGGGGGAAGGAGGGGGAGAAAGGAGGAGGAGGAAGGAGGAAGGAGGAAGGGGAGGAGGAGGAGGAGGAGGGAGGAAGGAGGAAGGAGGAAGGAGGAGGAGGAGGGGAGGAGGGAGGAGGGGAGGAAGGAGGAGGAGGAGGAGGAGGAGGAGGAGGAGGAGGAGGAGGAGAGGAGGAGGAGGAGGAGGAGGAGGAGGAGGAGGAGGAGGAGGAGGAGGAGGAGGAGGAGGAGGAGGAGGAGGAGGAGGAGGAGAGGAGGAGGAGGAGGAGGAGGAGGAGGAGGAGGAGGAGGAGGGAGGAGGAGGAGGAGGAGGGAGGAGGAGGAGCTGGGCCGCCCGCCTCCCAGCCGGTGGGCTCTCGGCGCCTCTCCCCCCTGGCGGCGCCTCCGGCGCCGCCCCTGGCGCGCTCCGCGCGCCAGGGAGGGGGGTCCAGCGCGAGTCCAAGAATTCCGCGCGGAGCGTCGACAGTTTATGTTCATGTGTTTTTTCTGCCTCTATAGGTTGCTTCATACCTTGTCCACCACTCAGCGTTTGCTGCAGCGTGGTTTCATCGTGCATCGCTAGCGGTGCTGTTTTCGTCCTGTCGGGGCACGGGGGGGAGGGAGGGAGAAGAGACGAGAGGCACGTGCTCATGGGTGAGGCCGTTGCGCGGCCCCAGCACGGAAGGTTTGCCGTCGAAGGCCGACAGTCGGTCTTCTCGCGCGCACAGCTCGAGAGCGAGAGGTGGATCCTGGCGGCTCGCTTGGGAGAGGTGCGAGACGACAGGGAAGAGTAGGGCTGAGAGGGGACCCATCGATCCGAGGTTTCTTTATTGCTTGTTTTTTGCTTTGTTTTGGTTTTGCCAGTAGATACGGGATCCCCAGAAGTTCCGACCCTCCCCTCGGGGCCAGCTCTTCGTCCAGAGCCGCTCCTCGACGGCACCCTCTCTGACCCGTGCGAGGGCCCACCCACCCGGGCCGACAGCGCGGCAAACTCCGTCCCGATGTTCTCAGGGCGCTGGAGGCCTGTGCAGGCGGAAACTCTCCTCCCCTCCCCTCCCCTCCTCCTCCTCCTCCTCCTCCCCCTCCTCCTCCCCCTCCTCCTCCTCCTCCTCCTCCTCCTCCTCCTCCTCCTCCTCCTCCTCCTCCTCCTCCTCCCTCCTGCGCTGGAGGTCCGGCGCTGGAGGTCGGGCGGTGCTCACCGCCCCCCCGCGGCGCGGCCCCCCCCGCCGGCGAGGCGCACCCCGGCCCCCGCCTGCGTGGAGCTCGCCCTCGGCCCCGGGGCCCGCTGCGGCTGTGAGGCGGCGCCGCCCGCTGCTTCGGCACGGCTAGGTCGGGCTAGTCCCTCATCAGGAGAATACTCAAAAATGGTTGAGCATTTTTTGGTCGTTTGTTTGTTTCAGTGTTCGTGTTGTTTAAAAGTTCTTGGATTAAGCAATCGTGTATCATACATACACATTTGTATACGTAAAAAAACGCATTTTTTGACTTTATATTGCTCGTCCAAAATCCGCCTGTAGGGGGACATGCCCGACCTAACGGTACGAACGACATGGGTACGGAAAGAATGGGTACAGTGCCCAACAGCAGTTCCTGTTCATTTTGAACAGACCTCGCTGTCCGCGCCGCCGCGGCCTGCGTCCACCTGAGACAGGAGGCCGTCTGCCCAACAGCGGCCGCCGGTGGCTTGGGACAGCATTTGCTGTTGGGCACTCAACACATGCTCCTCTCCTCCTCCCCCTCCTCCTCCTCCTCCTCCTCCTCCTCCTCCTCGGTACCCCTCTCGGGCTTCACAGCTGCTGCTGCCCGCGGCAGAGCGGGGGACAGGGTCGGGAGCTCCAGGCCCCCGCGCCGCCTCCCCAGACCTCCACCGTGTGGAGCAACCCAGCACGGAGGGCAGTGTCGAGTCGGGCCTGTCCCTCTACAGGAGGAGTATATTCAGGCATGGTAGAAGAATCGTCTGGGGACGATTTTTCGAGAATTGTTTCGTCCAAGAGTCCGCCTGTAGGAGGGCACGCCCGACCCGAGGCCAGTGCCGTTGTCGGCCCCTCGGATCCTCCGCCTGGCCCCAGGGAGCGCCAGGAGACGGCCGAGGTCGAGGAGCGCGCCGCGGGGAGCCAGTCGGGACTTCCGTTGTGTCGGGCGTGCTCCCCTACAGGGGGATCTTCGACGAAAAATAAAACATACCCCAAACATACCCCAAAGAGGTAACAAAAATAATGAAAAAATAGTCCCCAGACTATTTTTCAATCCTTTTTTGGGGTATGTATAGTCGAACAATAATCCCGAGACTAATTTTGGATTTTTTTAGTTGTTGGCATTTTTGGGAATTATTCATCGAAAATCTCCCTGTAGGGGGACAGGCCCGACTTAAGACTTCCGAGGACCTTGTGGTGATCGAGGAAGTCGCGACGTCGGATCTCTGGGTCCTGGGCCCTGTGGTCGGGGGTGGACAGGCCTCCTACCCTGACACGTCGACTCAGGAATTGGCCGTTCTCGGTTCGCGAGCGGGCGTCGCGGCCGTCATTTTTGCGGGTCCAGGTCCGTCGGTTTCGGTCTCAGGCCGTTGTCACTACGGGGAGGTTTACCAAAGGGAGGTTTGTCCACCGCCGATGGTGGGGTGTGAGCGAGTGCCCTCCGCGTCTGCGGGGGCACTGTCGTCTGGGATCGGCGGGGCAGGACGGCGCCGTGCAGGCCGGACGGATGGAGCTCGGGATGGGGGAGCGGGAGGGGGGTTGGAGGAGGTGGTGGAGGAGGAGGAGGGGAGACGGGGAGTATGCAGACAGGAGGATCAGGTGGAGGGTGAAGAACCCAGACCCCCGACGTCATGATTTTTGATGACGTCGACCCCTACTGTGCCGTGATGAAAGTTCGGACATCTTGTACATGGTCGGTCGATGCGTGTCCGGCGTGCGAGCGCGGATGGTGCGTCGTCCCGTTAGGGACAAGGAGCCTGTTACAATGCGAAGGGGGAGCGCCGGGGAGGGGTGGGGGGGGGCATCTTGAGGGTTGGAACCAGGTTAGGACCCTTAAGTCGACTTTTACAAGGCTAAACGAGATGGCGGTTCCAAATCGCCGAACGGCATAGGACCTCCTCGCCAAAATTGCCTTCTTGACGGTTCCAAAGTGGTTCCAAACAATACAAGTCGGTTCGAAACATCTGGGAAAGCGAGCGTGTTGTTTGGGATTTCTTCGAAACGGGATTTGGAACCTGGTTCCAAACGTGCCCGCATGCGTCCCCCCCAGAGCACATTGTTTCGGGCCCCAGATGGAGCGCACCGAATGCCCCGGTGGCGGACGCATGCGTCCGCCACACCCAGTAGAGCGTGTCGTGGCCCCATTGAGGGGCTCCACCGAAGGCCCCTGTGGGGGTGCCCGCTGCCCCCCACCCGGTACTGCGTTTCGCGGCCCCACAGGGCGTTCCATCGGAGGCCCCAGTGGCGCAGTCCGCATGCGTCCCCCCTGCCCAGTACAGCGTTTCACGGCCGTACAGGGGGGCTCCACCGAGGACGATACCTACAAGTGCGGTATTCCCAACTGCATGTGGTTGGGTCCTTCGCCAGGCTCCGACATTCTTCGACCGTCCACGAGGCCCCGAATATCGTCCCAAGACTGCCCAACAGGCCCTCAAGGGCGCCCTAAGACGGCACTAGAGAGCCTCAAGACCGCCCAAAAGAGATTCAGCGCAGACCATGAGCGCCCCACGATGGCCCAAAGAGGGGCCCACCAAGAAGAAACGCGAACTGACAACTCCAGCTCTCCGTACCGAGAAGCCCCCAGGAGGCCCAAAGACGCCCCCAAGAGGCTCTTTTGTTTTTGTTCTGGGGGTCGGCGGAATGGCGTGAGCCTCTAGGAGAAGTGATTCAGCTCAGAAGAGAGAGAGACCACCTCCATCCAGAAACCAAGGTCGTCTGAGCCTCGTCTGGTACCAGTTGACGCTCGGGCGTGCCACCGCCCAGGGGCCAAGGGTCGCCCCCCCCCCCCCTCGCCAGGTTCGGTGAACCCCTGCTTGTCCTCCGAGAGGCGAGCCTTCGAGCTACTCCGTTCCAGAGGCCTCCAAGGGGGCCACTGGGGTCGCTGGAGGATCCCGGGGCGGCCGCGGAGGTGCTCCACAGCGGCTCTCGCAGGCCTCCCTGACGCTCCTAGCTGGGGTGTGGGGGCGGGGGTGGGGGAGAGAGTCTCTGGGCCCTCGGCCCTCAAGGACTGCGGGTCGAGTGCAGGGTCGATGAGCCTGGTGACCCCCAGGGGCGCGGACCCAGACGGCCGGCGCCTCGACTCTTGCGAGACACGGGCCCCCGTCCTCTCGACCACTTCCCTGGGACCGGCTCTTCGTCCCGAGCCCGTTCTGGACGGTCCCGCGGCCCTGTCAGGGGGCCCCAGAGAGGCCGGAAGCGCTCGAGAACTTCCGCCTCGATGCTCTCGAGACGCTGGATGTCCGAGAAGATGGTCGCGCCTCGCGCGCCGCGGAGATCTGGGCAGCCTGTTGGCCACGCGCAGAGGGGGGCAGGGGGAGGGGGAGGGCTTCCTAGAAGCACCCCTGCTTCTTGGAAGGCGCGGGCCTCGTCTATGGATGTGAAGCCCGTGCCTTCTGAGAAGCAGCCTCCTTCTAAGCAGCCTTTCCCCCTCCCGCTACCCCCCCCGTGCGCGCCGCCACGAGCGGGCCGCCAGCGGTGCCCCTGGTCAGAAGCGGAGCCCTTCGGCCCTGCGCGCCAGGCCCGGCGTGCCCTCCTCGCCCAGCGGCTGGCGGTGCCCAGCGGCCGCTTCCGTGGGGCTCGCCGCCGGCGCGGCCCTGGCGGCGAGCGCGGCGCCCCCCGGGGGGCCTTCGCGGGGGGTGGGAGTCGCCGGGGGGTGCGAGGTGGCCCAGCACACGTTTCCGCCCAGCAGGGCGGGGGGGCACGAGTCGGCCGCGCGCAGAGCGGGGTAGGGGGGAGAGGGGGGAGGGCTTCTTAGGAGCACCCCTGCTCCTTAGAAGGCGCGGGCCTTGCCTGTAAGAAGCAGCCTGGTTCTAAAGAAGCCTTCCCCGCTCCCCCCTATCCTCCCCCGTGCGCGCCGCCAGACTTCGCTGGGGATGGGAGTCGCCTGGGGGTCCGAGGTGGCCCAGCACACGGTTCCGCCCAGCAGGACGGGGGGGGCAAGAGGTCCGAGGCCCTGAGCTCGAGGAGGTCTCTTGCCCTCTTCGGCCCCCTTGGGGCGTTGTTGTCGGGTTCTGGAGCCGTCGGCAAACGGATCCGGGGTGAAGCAGGTGCACCAGATGGACCCTGGGAGGCGTCCGCGGGCCGATTTTGAGCAGATTTGGCCCCATCCCCTCCGCCCGACCGATTTTCTGGAGTCCCAGCCAGGGCAGACCCCCCGGAAGCCTCCAGATAGGGGAGTTTTTTGGCGCCCGCTTGGTTCGAAGGCAGCACCCAGGCCCCCACTAGGATGACCACGAGTGCTGCTGAAGGGATAGGGGGTCACACGTGGATGCTAAAGCGGCCTATGCATGGCCCAGCGGAGCTCACAAGCGAGTCAGAAGTGCCCTAGATATGGGCGACATGGGCTGCGCTCCTTAGCGGAGTCATCGAACAAGCCACTCCGGGCAGCTGCACACAAAGTATAATTAGTTCGCAGACGTCCGGCTGCTCCCATTTCATCGATGCGTGAGGCCGGGAGGTTTGGAACACTTCCTTAGGGCCAGTTTTGCGTCCCGGGTCGCTTTTTGACGCTCCCGAGGCCCAGCGAGGGCCCTTGGAGGCCGAAAACGGCCAAAAACCTGCCGCTGCAATTTTTTCGAAGCGTCGGATCTTTGAGTTTACGCCAGGTAGAACCCCACATCTTCGACCTCCTCGCGTTTTCAAAGAATTGTGATGGAAGATTTTGTGGTCATCTCCGGCCTGCGGGGGCCCTTCGTTGGGTCCTGGGACTGTCCAGACACGGCCCGGATCAAACATCGGTCCCGCGGGCAAGGGGTCCAGATTCTGAACAGTACCGGTGTGCAAACTGTATTTTCCGTGAGTGCCCAGCTTCCGACGTCCACGCTCTGGGAAGATCACGACGTTCGCAGGCCTACAGGTTGACATCGACACGAAGATCGGCGGTGTGCCTCCACCGAGGGAAGACGATGCCGATCTCGGTGGTGGTGGTAATATTGCGAAGGCCTTACGGCCGGTGCCGCCGACCCTGAAGACGACGAATATGAAAACGAAGGGGAGAAAGGAGCAGGAGGAGGAGGAGGCGGAGGAGGAGCAAGAGGAGTGGGAGCAAGGGGAGGAGGAGGAGGAGGAGGAGGAGGAGGAGGAGGAGGAGGAGGAGCAGGAGGAGCAGGAGGAGGAGGAGGAGGACAGCAGGAGGAGGAGGAGGACGAGGACGAGGACGAGGAGGAGGACGAGGACGAGGACGAGGACGAGGAGGAGGAGGAGGAGGAGGAGGAGGAGGAGGAGGAGGAGGAGGAGGAGGAGGCCTGTTGGAAGTCTCCTGGAGCCTTTTGGGGGCCTCTTGGGGCCTCCTGGTCACTTTTTGGGGCGGAAGGCTCGGATTTTTGCTTCGGGCTCCCCGTCTTGGGCCCTTGTTGGGGCCCTCTTGGGCCGTTTTGTGCGCCTCTTGGGAGGTTCTTGAGCCGTCTTGAGGGTTTCTTGGGGGCTTGTTGGACCGTCTTCAACGCCGTGAAATCCGAAAACTCGTATGTGCTTGATTGTGGCATCTTGGGGCCTTCTTGGAGGTGCTCTTGGCGACTTCCTGGGACGTCTTGGAAGCTTGTTGGACTGTCTTGGGACCATCTTGGGCGTCTTTGTCCGATCTTTGGGCGACTCGGGGCCCTCTTGGGCCATTTTGGGGGCCGTCCTGAGCATTCTGGGCTCCTTTTGGGACTTGTCCAGGTTTCGGGGCCGCCAGGGGGAAACGAATCTGAGTGGCGACCCACCCCGGGCCCCCCCAGGACCCCCCCGGGACCCCCCCCGGGACCCCCCCAGGACCCCCCCGGGACCCCCCCCCTCCCCCGCGGGGAAGGGATCAAAGGGAAGGGGCCCCTCTTCGACTCCACTACGACGTTGTTCAATTTCGCTTTGGATGGCGCACTTGAGGAGGAGGGCCCAGGGACAGGAACGGGGGACGACGGAGACGGCGAGGAGACGACGGTGACGACGACGGAGACGAGGAGGAGACGACGGAGACGACGATTCGAACGGAGAAGCCCCTCACACACGCCGACAGGGTCGGCGGACTCTGGCTGCCAAGGTGACCGACATATCACCACCAACACCGAGATCTAGGATCATCTTCCCCCTGTGGAGGCGCCCCCCCTGCGTTGGTGTTGGTACCCATTTCCAGGCCTCTAAGACGTCGGAGTTCTGGGGGCCGGTCTTCCTGGGCGCCCAGCGCCAGACCCGGATTCGGGTGCGAGATCGGCAGCTTGTCCAAGGGAGGACGGCCGAGCCGGCGGGCGTGCTCATCAGGGCCAGAAGGCCTCCGGCCTTCTGAGAAGCTTCCCGAGCCTTCTCGTAAGTCGGGCCTGTCCGTCTAAAGGAGGGATATTCAAAAATAGTAGGAAAATAGTCAGGGGACGATTTTTCGACTATTTCGGCCCATTTGGGGGGCATTTTTCGAGTATTTTTATGCTCGCGCAAAATCCCCCTGTAGGGGGACGCGCCCGACTTAAGCCTTCTCCGACGCCACGGAGGGCTTCGAGTAAGTCCCGCGATCCTCTGAGAAGGCCTGCTTGCCTGCCGACAAGAGGGGGTGATGACTGGGTGGGGTCGGTGGAGTGGATACCATGGCTGGGGCCAACAGATCGTCCCGATCTCATGGCCCCTTGTTCTTCTTGCAGCATGTTCCTTGGCCCCCCCCCTGTCCTCGAACGTGCCTCGGGCCATGATGCGCTAGCTTCGCTTTTCCTGGCTCCCCCTCGTCGGCGCACCAAGAGGATGAGAGGCCGGCTCCACCGAATAGGGTTTCAGGAACTGCAGGGCCCACGTGTCGGAGGAAGGCGACGCGACAATGTGCAGGTTTCTGTTGAGGAGCGCTGAGGGGCGCCTCCCCCTCCTCGTATTCTGCCGTTGTGCTGGGCGTCGTTGTTTGGCACCAGGGGGCTGCTGCCAGCCGTCCCTGCCTGGGCTAGGCTGCCCCCTGAGTGCTGCGGACTGGCCTTCCTCGCCTCCCCCGAGAGGGAGACAGCGGAGTGGGGAGAGGACAGATGCGGGAGGGGAGAGCAGAGAGGACAGAGTAGAGAAGGGAGTGAAAGACTGGATCGGAAAAAAGCGGGAGGTGGATGATGATGCAGATGATGATGTTGATGATGTTGCTGATGATGAGGATGATGATTCTGATGATGACGGTGGTGGTGGTGATGCTGATGATGGTGGTGGTGGTGATGGTGATGATGATGGTGTGGTAGTGTCACGATGATGATGCTGATGATGACGACGGAGATGATTATGATGATGACGACGACTATGCTGATGATGCTGCCGCTGATGATGATGATGATGGTAATGCTGCTGCTGATGATGATGATGATGGTGGTGGTGATGATAATTACGACGATGATGGTGACTATGATGATGATCATGATGCTCATGATGATGCTGATGATGCTGCTGCTGCTGATGCTGACGATGCTGCTGCTGATCTTGATACTGATGACGATGATGATGATGATGATGATGCTGATGCTGATGCTGCTGCCAATGATGATGATGATGCTGATGATGATGCTGATGATGATGATGATAATGATGGTGCTGAAGGTGCTGATGATGATGCTGTTGCTGATGATGATGCTGATGATGATGATGATGATGATGATGATGATGATGATGATGATGATGATGATGATGATGATGATGATGATGATGATGATGATGATGATGATGATGATGATGATGATGATGATGATGATGATGATGATGATGATGA
>CAUYUJ010018479.1:37500-60000 GCA_963575745.1 Prorocentrum cordatum
AGAAAGAGTGAGAGAGAGGAAGAGAGAGGGAACGAGAGAGAGAGAGGGGGACATAGCGAGAGAACGACAACGACATATAGCGAGTGCGGCCCGGATCGAGCCATACTTGGAAATGCATGCGTGCATGCGCAGTGTAGAGGAGCTTACACACACGTTCATTTACGCGTATATGCAGATATTTAGAGGGAACATATCGACAGAGAGAGGAAGAGGGAGAGAGAGAGAGGGAGCAGACCAACATGACTGACGTATAGTACAGGGGTTGTTGATTGTCTCATAAACGCATGCTCATTCGTTTTCGGGCTAGAGAAGGAGCAGTGAAGACAGAAGGGTTGAAGGGAAAGGGTTCGAGAGGAATGGTGACATGATAGTATATGTCGATACACGGGCACACTTAGGGGGTGCAAACTCACTGGCAGAGAGGATGACCAATGCATGTATATAGTCATGCATGTATATATATATATATGTGTATGCATGTATGTATGCATGCATGTATGTATGTATGCGTACATCTATATATGTATGTATATACATACTGACATGGAAGCTACAATCGAACCACACTGTCAACCGGTCGTCGTCATCACCATTACCGTCGCTGCCAATCGTGACGATTGCCTTCGCCTGCGGGCGCGCACGCTTGTGTGCACACCCCCGAGAACGCCGTGTACTACAGTCATGGGGAACTGATATGTGTCGTTTTGCTTGTCAGCAGGGCATTTGGTCTTCGTGCGATTGTCCTTGTCTCCCCGTTTCCCTCCCTGTCCCTTCCTTCCTCTGGACAGAGCCCGTCTCGTTGACTCCTGTCGCCATCGCTGTTCGGCGACAGCGGGCAGGAGGATGCACAAGAGGAAAGTGGTAGAGGATGATTATGATGGTGATGATGATGATGGTGATGATGATGGTGATGATGGTGATGATGATGCTGATGTTGATGACGATGATAATGATGGTGATGATGATGATTCTGATGATTATGGTGATTATGATGATGAGGAGGGGGAGGAGGAGGAGGAGGAGGAGGAGGAGGAGTAGGAATGTGGAGAAGCGAGGAAGAGGAACAAAAATGGGTCGTAATCATTTTGTTACGTTTATCCCTGCCTCCTCCTTCTCTTCCCCCTGTTCCCCCCCTGGGGTCAGAGCCCGTTTCGTTGACTCCTGTTGTCGTCGTCGAAGCCGCCGCCGTCGTTGTTCACCGACAGCGCGGAGAGGACGCTCAAGAGGAAATCTGTATTCTCTTGGAGGAGTCTTGATGCCATCTTGTGCCTCTCTTGGGGCCTTGTTCGTCAGTTTCGGAACCATCTGGGGGCCGCCGAAACCAGCGGAGTCGACAAAGCGAAAAGGCAAACTCCAACGTAACTTCTTGGGTTTTTGAGCGGGGCTGGGCTTTGGGGAGCGGTCGTGGTAGGCCCGGAGGCCACCTGGGGCCTTGTTGGCGCTTTCGTTGGGCCTTTGGAGGAATGGTGGAGGCCATCTTTAGCCAACTTGACCTTTTGGGCCAATTGGGAGGAGTTCGATAAAAACAGGTGTGGGGGGGTGCTACTTCATTAGTCCCCCCCCTCTCCTCTAAATATAATTTCTTGGACCACTGTTGGGGCGCTCTTGGAGCGCTCTTGGGCGCTCTTGGGGCCGTCTTGGGACGCTCTTGGGCTCCTCTTAGCGCTTGGGCCTCCTTGGAGCCACCTGGAGGCCCCGGAGGGCTGTCGAAAGCGAAACGGCGAGAAGACAAACACCTCTGTTCCCTTCCCATGGTTTTTGGCGGATTTTGGTCTTTGTTGGGGCACGCTGGAAGCCATGTCGAACTATTTTGAGCCATCTTGGAGGTCAGCTTCTCCTCGCCAATGGCACCCTTGGAGCCATCTTCGACCATCTTGGCCGCTCCAGTCGGTCGCGGCCCCCCTTCTCCAGGCCCATGGCAGGGGTTAAGCAAAGGGGGAAGGGCCAAGTGCTCAGCGGGAACGCCGCGACATATCCCGCTCTGCCATCACGTACGTAGCACGAGCATTCTCTTCGGGTGGAGGGCAAAGGGTGAAATCTGAAATGCCGTTTCGATGGACTTTCGAGGCTCGAATCTGCAAGAGGTGAGTCCCAAGGCGGACTGACTTTCGAGGGGCAGAAGCCCACACGGACTTCACCCTGAGCCCTCCGTCCTGAGAAAATGCGCAGGCAGCACCCGAGCCTCAGGACAGGTAAGAGCCGCCGTCGATAACCGTCGGGAATCAGTGCAGGCGCCAGCCAGGTTCGCGACGCCTGGGAGGTGCGCCGCACACGTCGGGCGTGCCGTGCGCACCAGGTGCGTCACAGTGGGCCGCGTGTCGATCCACCACCATGCTCATCAAAACCTATGCACCGTGGCTGCGGCTTTGCCAGCATTATTTCTTGTGTGTGTGACTCCTCTCCCCCCCGTGCGTCGCGACTTAATTCGCAAGTGTTCGCCCAGCATTTGCTCTTCCGCCCGCGCAGTCGCTCTGCCTAGCCGCCGACGCAATCTAGATGTATATATGGATGCCCGTATGTATGTATGTATGTATGTATGTATGTATGTATGTATGTATGTATGTATGTATGTATGTATGTATGTATGTATATATGTATGTATGTATAAGTGAATGAATGAATGAATGAATGTATGCATGCACGTCTGCACGCATGCATGCACGCATGTATGTATGCATGTCTGTATGTACGTATGTATGTATGTTTGTATGCAGACATGCATGCACGTATATATGTATGTTTGTAGGTGTATGCATGCATGCATGCATGCATGCATGCATGCATGTATGTATGTATGTATGTATGTATGTATGTATGTATGTATGTATGTATGTATGTATGTATGTACGTTTGTATATATATATGCATATATACATGTATGTATGTATGTATGTATATGTGCATGCATGCATGCAGGTATGCGTGCATGCATGTATGTATGTACGTACGTACGTAGGTACGTGTGTATGTGGGTATGTATGCATGTCTGTCTGTCTGTCTGTCTGTCTGTCTGTCTGTCTGTATGTATGTATGTATGTATGTATGTATGTATGTATGTATATACGTATGCATGTACGGATGCATGCATGCATGCATGCATGCATGCATGCATGTATGTACGCGTGTATGTGTGTATGTATGCATGTATGCATGCATGCATGCATGCATGTATGCATGCATGTATGTATGTATGTATGTATGTATGTATGTATGTATGTATGTATGTATGTATGTGTGAATGTGTGAATGTATGTATGTATGCGTGTGTATGTGTGTGTGTGTGGGTGTGTGCGCAATCACTTTGCATGTGTTTCTGACAGGGATGGTATGCTTGCGCGCAGCAGGCAATATCCTGGCCTCTCCGGAGTCCGTGTCGAAACATATGCAACATGATCGCGGGGCGTCCGCGCACGACCCAAACTTTGTACACTATGCGCTTCGTATCGCATTCCGGAGAGGATGGTGGGAGGTGTTGGCACTGTCATGGGTTTGTAGCCAGTCGAGTGGTCCAGGGGTGTTCATCAATAAAGGATAATGATGAGCCTTTTCTCGAGGGGGAGGGGGGAAGAGGGAAGAGGACAGTCACGCCCAGAGTGCTGGTGGGATTCTGCGCGGGACGACGTGGAGATCCGACGACGTGAACAACGGGCAGCATCGTGAGAAATCACGTCCAGAGCCCCAGACCCAGCCTTCCTGCGGCATTTTTCGTGCCGGATCCAGCCGCGAGGGCCCCAGGTCGCCGAGCCGAGCCAGAACGCCCTGTGCGGGACAGGAGTGCGACGCCAGGACGCCAGGATCGCAGGAGGGCATCGGGCGAGAAATTGCCCGCAGCAGCAGCAGCAGCAGCAGCAGCGAGGAGGATCGGCCCCCGGTGGGCGCAGGCGCCGCGGCGGCGCCGCGGGCTGCGCCGCCCCACGGGCTCGTGGAGCCGCCGGGCGCCGCGGGCCGCCGCGGGACGGGGCGGGCAGGCAGGAGGGCTGCTCGCGGTCCGCTTCGACCCCAGCCGTTGAACCGGTCGGGCGCGAGCCGGCTTCCCCTCTCGGGGGCGGCAAGGAGGGGGGTGATGACTAGGGGGGGGGTGGATATCATGGCGGGGGCCATGATGTTTCCCCAGATTTCATGGCGCCTCTTCTTATTTCATTACGTCTATGGCCCCCCCGCTGGGCCGCGCGCATGCCGCTGGTCATGATTTGCACCCCCCCCTCGTGGACACCCCCCTCTTGGCCGACCCTCGTGGCCTGCATGGGCCGGGCCGGAATCCGCGCTCCCAGACGCTCCGATCCCGATCCCACTCCGCGCCGCCGTAGGCGCGACAGAGGCTCAGGAGGCACAGCCAAGGCGTCGAAGGCTTAAGCACTCCGGGCTCAGTGCAGGGGCTCTGGTCTTCCATGGCCGTTCCGCAGATGCGGGCCGGGGAGCCTGTCAAAGCGGCTGGGGCGCGCCGCGGCCAGAGAAGCCCCCTCTTCGCCCCTGGTTCAGCGTTCGCTGTGGCAGCGCGAGGACCGTATTTCGGAGATTGATAGACCTCTTACCCCGACACGTCGATGCGTGAATTGGCCGTTTTTGGTTCGCGAGAGGGCGTCGCGGCCGTCATTTTTGCGGGTCCAGGCCCGTCGATTTTGGTCCCAGGCCGTGGGTGGTTTACTAAAGGGCGGTTTGTCCACCGCCGAGTATTGGCACAGTGGCGCGGGGTTCTGTGGAGCCTCGAGGGCGGAGGCTCGAGGCTCGAACGCCGAGGTGCTCTGTGCGTCTGCCCCTGCCCTGGGCCTCTCCGGGAGGCTCCTCGCCGGCGGGGTCCTCCCCTCTCCTCCCCTCTTTCCCCCGCCTTTGCCTCCCCCCCCCTCCCTGCTCCTCCCCCCTGCCTTCTCCTCCTCCTCCTCCTCTTCCCCCTTCTCCTCCTCCTCCTCCTCCTCCTCCTCCTCCTCCTCCTCTTCCTCTTCCTCCTCCTTCTCTTCCTCCTCCTCCTCCTCCTCCTCCTCCATTCCTTTTCCTTATACAAAAACTTCTCCCTGTCGCACCCCGAGGCCAGTTTTTAGTGCTGGCTGGGCGTTTCGCTTGAGATGTCCTCACCATTTATGACCCTGAAGCGAAAACAATGGTACAGTTTCATAGATGGAGGGTGGGTGTTTTTCAAAATGTGGCTCTCGCTTTAGCGCTGCGCACATTCGTTCTAGCAATTTGCAGGACTTTCGCGGATGGAGGGTGGGTGGTTTTCAAAATGCGGCTCTCGCCTTAGCGCTGCACACATTCGTTTCAAGAATGTGCAGGAGTTTCAATATTGATGGCGGGTGGTTTTCAACATATGGCTCTCGTCTCAGCGCCGCGCGCATTTCGTCTTAAAACATTGCAAGAGTTTTTCAGATTGAGGGTGGTTCCTTTTCAACATGTGTTTCTCGCTTTAGCGCCGCGCGCATTCGTTTTTCAAATTTGCACGAGTTTCATGGATTCTCATGACTCACCAGAAACGGCGTTCTGGAAATATTCAGGATTATGAGGGTGCAACAGTTACGATGATTGGCGGTGTCGAAGTCCAAGCGATGGCGCTCTGGCACGATTCAGGATCGTCAGGACCTAACAGTCATATTGATCCGTGGCGTTGGAGTCCCGAGAATAGTGTCTTGGAATGGTTCAGGGTCTTCAAACGGTTGTTTTCTAACGAGGCAATTCCCTCAGTGGAAATGAACCGCTGTAGGGGCCTATGAGAAGGGAGCTTCGGGGGATGGTTTGCTCCAACATCGCTGATGACTCTCGGGTTTACACTGGCCTTTCTTCTTCTCCTCCTCCTCCTCCTCCTCCTCCTCTCCTCCTCCTCCTCCTCCTCCTCCTCCTCCTCCTCCTCCTCCTCCCCTCCTCCCCCTCCCCCCTCCCCTCCCTCCCCTCCCCTCCCCTCCCCTCCCCTCCCCTTCCCCTCCCCTCCCCTCCCCTCCCCTCACTGGGCTGGGCTGGGCTGGGCTGGGATGGTCTGGGTTGGGCTGGGCTGGGTTGGTCTGGGTTGGGCTGGGCTGGGTTGGTCGCTCTTTCCCCCCTCTCTTCCTCTCCTCCTCCCTCCCAGTCCTTGCTAGAGGACTGACCTTTCTGCAGGACTGCGGTGGGTTCGGGAGAGATGGATTGAGCTGGGGTGGGCTCTTCCCCTCATCCCTCCTCCCTCCCTCCCTCCCAGTCCTGCGGGATCGGGTTGGGCTGGGTTGGTGAGGCCTGGGCATCTGCTCCTCGTTCTCCCTCCTCCTTTCCGTCTCTTTTGCCTCTGCACGGCCCGGCGTCCACTCCTGCATCGGCTCCCCATGCGGCCCGGGGTGCCTCCTGCCTTTGGGGAGCGCGGTCGAGAGGGCGCTTTGGAGATGTCTCGCCTGGGCCTCTCTGCCGCCCCTGCTTCTCCACCCCTCTATCCGCAGCCACGTTGTCCCGAGCTGCAGCGCCTTTCCATCTCCGAATCCCTCCTCACAGCCATTACAAGGCCAACCAACAGCATGGGGTCCGATGGTCCCGAGCCCGAGGCCACCCAGAAGGTCTTGGATTTCTGGATGCAGGAGCGTCCATCTCTCCGGCTCAGCCTCCGCGCGGCGTCGCGCACGGAGGAGAAGAACCAGGCGGGAGGAGGTCCTTGTGCGACGACTATCTTCAAACGCGCCGTGCGTCACCAGTGGTCGCTGATGTCGGCGGCAGACAAGCGGGCGTGGGCCGCTGCAGCAGCCACTGGAGGCCCCGCCCCAGGGCAGCCCAAGCTCTGGCAGGACGTGGACCAGGCGTCCGCTGGGCACCAAGGGCACACCGTCTCAGGGTGACTCCGAGGCCGGGAGCGGCAATGGACTAGCGGTGGCCGGCACCTGCTTCGGCTGCAGGGCCACGGGCTGCGAGCTTGCTCTTGGCCAGGGAGCGCACGCTCAAGAGGCCTACTGCCGCGCCTGCTGGGACCAGTGGGAGGCGACAAAGACAAGCGCAGCACGCAGCGAGGAGACGAAGGCCGAGGTGCCAGACGATAGCGTGGGCGAGGCCCCGTGGAGAAAGCTGCGGCTCCTCTTGGCCTCGCCTAGCCACGGCGCGGCTGCGGTGCCACAGCCTATTCAGTGGGGCGCCCCAGAGGCCGTCAAGCGGGGCTCATGGGGCGTAGGAGGCGGCGCAGCCGTGGCGCCTTCGACTATGGAGTGGAACGCCCAGGGTGGCTGCCATGCAGGGGCGTGGGAAGCGCTTCGCTACGGCGCAGCACCGACACCGCAGGCGCCAGCCTGGAGCGTAGAGCCCTCTGGCTGGATGGGCTGCCAGTCGGCAGCGGCGTCCTGGGCGGTCCAGCCCGGAAACGCCCAGCAGGCCCTTCTGGGCAGCGGTCTCCAGCTCTGGGGCCCCGGGCAGGTGCCGGCGGGAGCTACCGCGCCCCCAGGCTTTGGCAGTGCGGGCGAGGGCGCCCAGCAGGGAGTGCTCCAGGCGGTAGAAGCGGACGTGGTGGACCCTTTGTTCCCGGAGTACAGGCGGTTCCATGAGCATGGAAGCTCGGGGGCGGGGCGGGAGCAGTCCAGCCAGGGGGAGGAGAAGAGGCGCGACAGGTTCTTGCGCCTGATGCCGGACGGCAGCTTGCCGTCCGACAGGGCCATCCTTTACTGGGCCTCGACGGTCCCAGCCGGCAACCCCCTGCTCAGGCGCGGGGCCGAGTGGCATTGCCTGCCCAAGGAGAAGGGCAAGGGCACCCAAAGCACCAAGAACAAGAAAGCGCTAATTGGACTCGTGTTCCAGTTCGGGAAGAAGCATGGCGCGGTCCACATCTGGATGCGCAAATCGGGAAAAATCCACATCGCTGCTGCCACAGCGGTGCGCGAGAACATCCTGTCCAAGATGCCCACTTGGACGGCCCCGTACAACAACGGCGTGCTCCCGGCGGGCCCGACGGATGAGCCCTTGCCGCCGCTGCCGCCCGCGGCCTGGACGCCGCCTTAGCGAGTGAGCATGTGCACAGAACTGCACCGCCAGTCCCCTCTCCCCCGCTTCATCCTGCCTTCCGTTGCAACCCCCCCCCGCGCAAGTGCAGTCCTAGTCGTGTCGTGCGCCCGGCGTGGTGCCCAGGCGCGGCAATGCGCGAGGCTCTTGGGATGTCTTCTCTTGGTGTTTAGTACACTGAGGATTTTGTATGAGTTCCGTACCGGATGTACGATTCTTCCTCCTCCCTCTTCGCCTCACCTCCTTCCTATCGCCCCTTCGTGCATAGAGCTACTTCGCTCTGGAGTTGTAGCCAGATTTTCATTGACACTTTATAGAATTTTGCAGTGGGTTTTGTACAGGTTCGTGCGTGGAGTTTTCATGAATTCTGCACTCGAGTTGCAAACATATCTGTGCAGACTCCACTCCGTCCCTCTCCCCTTCCGCCCTCCTCAGTCTCTGCCGGGCTGCAGCGGGCTGGGGCGGTCTGGGACGCGCTGGGGTGGGTCTCCCCCCTCCTCCCCCCCTCTCTCCTCCTCCCTCCCTCCCTCCTGGTCCTCGCTGGGGTGAGATGGGCTGGGGTGGTTCCGTGCCGCCGCCTTCGCCGTCTGCGCTGCCGTCGTCGTCGCTTTTGCCGCTGTGCTGTCTTGTCGCCGTTGCTTTGGCTGTCCTTGCCGCCGCCGCCGCCGTGGTCGTCGTCGTTGGCGCTGGCGCCGTTCCTGCTCCCGCTCTCGTCGTCGTCGTCGTCGTCGTCGTCGTCGTCGTCGTCGTCGTCGTCGTCGTCGTCGTCGTGGTCGTCGTCGTCGTCGTCGTCGTGGTCGTCGTCGTCGTCTTCGTCGGCGCTTCGGTGAACGGAGGCCTTCCCGGCCGTGCAGTGGCTGCGGTCCGTCGGGATTCGCCCCCGAGCTCCGCCGCCGCCGGTTCGGAGGGACGCCCCTGGTTGCCTCCTGTCCCCGGGCAGTTTTTGAGGTACCAAACGGGCCCCCGTTTGGTATTGTGAAAACTGCCTGGGAGACCCAGGAGGGCCCGCCTCGGTGGCCGCCGGGCGCGGGTGTCTGCTCGGGAGGCCCGGGGAGTGCCTCCTGGCCCGCCGGAGTGCGCTTCGGGCCTCTTCTCTTTCCGGGTGGACCCCTGTTGGAGCGAAGATGAAGCGCTTCTTGCTGCCCTCCCTCCCTCTCTCCCTCCTGGTCGATTCCCTCTTGGAGGTCTGTGTGGAGTTCTTGGGTCGGCGTTGGGCACCCCTCCCCGCACCTGCTCTGTGCGGGGGACGCTGTTGCGGCAGTGTCTGGAATGTGGAGAGGGGGTTCGGGCTCCGACCTGGACCTCGGCGCGGACCCCTTGGAGCCGGTCGTGGCTGGGGTGGGGTGGCGTTTGGGATGGTTCGGCAGCGTGTGCTTCCTCCCCCCCCCTCGGATCCTCTCTCCCTCCATCCGGCTAGCCTCGTACCTACGTCGTGCGTTGGCGTAGGATGGAGCCGAGACCGGGCGAGGATCCCTGCCGGAGGGCCGCTGATGCCCCCTCCCCAGGAATACCCAAATCTAGCGTTAGCCTTCCGGCTTTGGGGGTGGCACCTCGCCGGAGGGAGCCTGGGAAGCTGAGGGAGGTTTGGGCACGGTGGCTCGCAAGGCCTCGTACCCTCCCCCTCTCTCCCAAGGCTGCTTCCCTAGAGTGGTCTCATCCATCCCTGGGCTGACGTTGCGGGGTTGCTGTCGGTCGCCGGTGGGGCCCCGCAGCTCTATACTAAAGGGCCTGAACCCGCAGTCCCAACATGCCACCTCGCTGGAAGGTCACCAACCAACCAACCAACCCTCCCCTCCCCTCCCCTCCCTCCCTTTCCTTTCCTTTCCTCCTCCTCCTCCTCCCTTCCTCCCTTCCTCCTCCTCCTCCTCCTCCTCCTCCTCCTCCCTTCCTCCTCCTCCTCCTCCTCCCTCCCTTCCTGCTCCTCCTCCTCCTCCGCCTCCTCCTCCTCCTCCTCCTCCTCCCCCTCGCCCTCCCCCTCCCCCTTTCCCTTCCCTCCCCTTCCCTCCCCTCTCTCCCCTCGACGGCCCTCGCCCCTGCCCCGTCCCGTCCGCTGCCCCCTGCCGCGGGCCCAGGAGCAAGATCCGCCGACGCGGGGTGACCACCGAATCCCTCGAGTTTTCGGCGGAGTACGACATCTCGCCGCCTGCTTGCCCAATCTCTGCCTCGGGCGCCGTCGAAGCGCGGGGAGAGGAGTGCAGCGTGCCGCGTGGAGGGGGACAGGATGGGGTCTGGAGGGCGAAGCATGTCTTCGTACGAGGAGGAGGAGGAGGAGGAGGAGGAGGAGGAGGAGGAGGAGGAGGAGGAGGAGGAGGAACTGTGGACGAATATGATGAGCAAGAGGAGCAGGAGGATGAGGAGTAACGATGGAGGAGAGCGGACCGAGGAGGGAGGGGAGGGAGGATGGAGAGGGAGGCAGCAGGTCGAGGAGTGATCGAGAGAAGGGAGAGAGGGACGGAAAGGAGGATGAGCAGTACCTGCACCATGGACACAAAGAGATGATGCTGCCGGGCGTTTCCCGGGGAGCGGGCCGATCCGGAACGGGCAGATCTCATCGTCGGCCGCGCAGACGGCGGCCCATTGAGCGGGCCGTGCACTGGTACGGGTTGGCGACAGGATGCGCCTGCTGGGGCTACAGCACAAGCTGGCAGCGTCGTGCACCGCATCCTGCGCAAGCTGGACACCTGCACCGATCCTGGCTGGGCCGATCCTGGGCACAGGATCGGTGTGCATGCCGTCCTGGCCAAGGCGAGCGTACACACCGAGCCTGGGCCCGAGACGGGCCTCGCCAGTAGTGGCGCAGGCTTATGGTTGGTAGGATCGGTGTAGGTGTAGGTTGGAGCCTATCGTGGACATGGCGACCGCTTCGGTCCCTCGCCGTCGCGGCGCTCGCTCTCGGGGTGGAGCGTCGGGCCATCCTCATCCATTCTGGTAAGCTGCGCTAGATCCTAAGCGCGCTCGAAGCGCGCATGGTTCTAGTATATATATATGTGTTTGTACGCATTCATGAATTAATGAAAATAGGATGGGCAATTGAATGAGTGGGCCAAGAGACGAAGGTCATCATTACGCAAACCGATCAGATAAAGCAGTGGACGATGGAAGGGACGGAATGCACGAGTGGCTGATTCCAGTGACAGAGGAGTTGAACGATGCGACCGTCTGCGTGGACGGAACGGCAGGCACAGAGGCGGGGAAAGGGATTAGGAGCAAGGGCTGCCGCATCCGTCAGAGACGAAACCGAACATGCCCTCCGTTTCCCCGCGGGCTTCCCAGCCAGGAAGTACTCAGAGCAAAACTCCATGTACGCAATGATCGGCGTGTTCACTATCGTGATGTTCGCAGGCCTTGCCATCAGCAGCCGCGCCCGAGACAGCGTCTTGATCAGCCGCGACGGTGCAGCTCTGCCTACTGGGAGGGGTATGCGGAGACGTCATTTGAGGTGAAAGCTGGAGGCCTGGTCAGGCTGAAGGACACGATATCAAATAAGCAAGGATGGACAGCTTCGCGTGCAGGGCGCGCTCTCCTAGGACGGGCCGGAGGGGGTGTCTTCAGCTTCCCTGCTCGCATTGGGAACGCTCAGCCTCCGGGCTTCGAGCATGGGTGTAGACAAGTTTCCAGTTTACCAGAGTATGTGCGTTTACCGTACCTGGCACACGCACCGCGTAGCTTATGTACGCAATTTCCATTGCGTTTGTTGCTGGTCGGTGTCGCGTGAGCATGACGGCTGTCCAGGCTAAGCTTGGCAGTTTCTGTAGCTGGGTCATTCAGATACTTCCTTTTCCTCTTCAAATCAGTGTCGAGCTAGCCTGTGTACAAAGTGGCTAAGTTGCGGTACGCCGATTGCTTGGTCAGGTTTGCCCAATCGAGCTCACATGCGTCCTTGCCAATGGCACTTTTTGTTTTTTGTTTGGTCGGGCGTGGCTCAGTTTGGGTCAGTGCTCGAGTGACCTCGTCACTTAGCCGGTCCACCGCAGCCAGTTTGCCCACCGCTTCGACCAGATGGGGTCGGAGGACCGCGCCGCATCGCCGACGCCCGGCGATGTGGCGCGGTCTGGAGTTGGATCTCTCCCAGTCCGACGTCGCCGATGCATCGTCGACGCATCGCATCTGCAATGGAGACTTGGCCCTCCGAGCACATCCACTCCAGCTTTTTGTGGAGGTCTCCAGAGGAAGAGCTTGAGGACCAC
Source organism: Prorocentrum cordatum (assembly GCA_963575745.1). Taxonomy (NCBI): domain Eukaryota; class Dinophyceae; order Prorocentrales; family Prorocentraceae; genus Prorocentrum; species Prorocentrum cordatum. The sequence continues at coordinate 49,614 of CAUYUJ010018479.1, forward strand.
TGCCTTCGACATCTTTGACCTCAGCCATATGTTAGGCAGTGTACTAGTCGATGTGATTTCTGGGTTTCGGTGACATTGCGTGCAAAGTACTTTCTGGCGCTTCCTCTCCAACGTCGGTCGTCGTGGAACCTCCGAGTCCCACCCGCCTGGACCGCGCTTTGCTCTGCTTCGACATCGAAAGGGGGCGACATTGACGGGGCGAAAGGGGGCAACGTTGAAGCGGCGCGTCAACCGTTTTTGAGGCTGATTGTGTCGAGGGGTTTAGGAAGGACAGGGGGCGGGAAGGGGGCTGGGGAGTGTCGAGCCCGCCCCAGTGCTGTGGGCGATCCCCTGGTTCACGTATTTGAAGGACGAGGAGGAGATCGAGGAGAGCCCGGCACTGCCTCTTACTCGCTCTCTTGCCGAGGAGAGGTTACGGGGGCCTCGCTTCGGCTGGCCCAGGTTCTTCCCGCATCGCCCCCCGAGGATTGACGACTCCTCTCCGATGGCCTCGTGGGGGTCAAGTCAGATAACCTAGAGAAGAAGCATGAAGTCCATGACCAAGATGTCGCGGGATTTTGTCGACGCTGGTCTTGGTCATGGTCTGTGCCGGCTGTCGCCGATTCGCGAGGACGATCCACGAATGGACGGTGACGGAGATGGACGGTAACCACGATCGACACCGACGTTTTCGCGTTCAGTTTGGTCATCGTCATCGCGCCCTTCCCCTCCAGATAAGTTGAGATACGTAAATCGATGTATGTAGAATCAGACAGGTCAGGGTAAATTCGGAGATGTCCGGATCAACCCCGAGAACTCGTGGAATCCCAGCGCGAGGCGGAGTGTCCGCTGAGAGCGGGAGAAAGAGAATGGGGCTGCTGATGGGCCTGTTTCCACCACCACCACCATAAGTTGGAGGTGGGAAGGAGGAGGCGGAGGAGGAGGAGGAGGAGGAGGAGGAGGAGGAGGAGGAGGAGGACCCCCTCCCCCTCCAGTTTATGGTGGTGGTGGTGGTGGTGGTGGTGGTGGAAAACAGGCCCATCAGCTGCGGCGGAGGTCCGCGCAGGTTTCCCAGATCGGCGTCGGCCCTCCTCCTCCCGGCGCGCGGAGAGCGCCGGGCGAGGGGCGCTGGAGACGGCGCTGGCGGGGCCAAGCGCCGATGCAGGAAGTCCGTGCGGACCTCCAGGAGCGTCGCAGATCAGGGCGAGTCAGGGGAGGAAAAGGTACCCACACCTCTACCCCCCGCCCGTTTTCCCTTTTTTGGGCCTCCTGGGAGGCCATCGTCGTCACCGCTGGATTCGCCTCGAAATGCTGGTCTGAACGCACGTTAGGAGAGGTCCAGGGAGTAGAGGTATCGGTACCTTTTGGTTTCCCCGTATAGGGCTCTTAGCACGAACGAGAGCAGGCGAATTTTGGGAAGCTCCAGTGCTCAGCGCGAGTCGAGGCTCAGGAGAGGTCGTTGAGGCCTTCACGAAATTAGCCCTTCCTGCCCCCTCTTCAGGTCTCCCTCCTCTCCCTCCTCTTCCTCTTCGTCGCCCAGCTGCTGCCGCCTCTGCTGCTGCCCGACCCTCTGCTCTTGCGTCTCCGTGTGCCTCCGTGGCACGTTTTGGCCATCGCTGACTCGTGCTGCTCCTGCTCCTGCTCCTGCTCCTGCTCCTGCTGCTTCCGCTGCTGTTGCTCCTCCTCCTGCTTGACCCCTGTTCCTGGCCATGCTGCCCCTGCCCCCTGCACCTCGCCCTGCCCCTGCTCGTGCTCCTGCTCTTTCTATACATACTGCTTCGCACCGGCTGGCGCTCCTGCTGCTGCTGCTGCTGCAGCTCCTGCCCTGGATCGAAGAAGTGTGGACCAGCACTTGATGAGGGGCCAGGACGCCGCTTGGAAGGGAGTGGACGCCGCTTGGGCGCGCCTTCGCAAGCTCCCGACCCCCTGAAATAGGGGCGGACCTTTTTGAGAGAAGTCCTCACGCGGAGTCGCCACTCTCATGGTCGGAGGTGGGTCACAAGCCAGCATTGTTCCTGGGTCCCGCAGCCTGACGGGAAACAAGCAACAGTTCTTCCAATACTTCTGAGGCCCAGACTTTTTTGTAGCCAGGCGGCTGTACTTATCCCCTGCTGCTGTTCCTCCTTTCCCTCTTCGTTTTCCTCATCATCACTATCACCATCACGACCACCACCACCACCACCAAGATCATCGTCATCACCATCATCATCATCATCATCATCATCATCATCATCATCATCGTCATCATCATCATCATCATCATCATCATCATCATCATCATCATCATCATCATCATCATCATCATCATCATCATCATCATCATCATCATTCTCAGGGGTCTGCCTAATCGGTGTTTCCGCGATTTCACCTGCCGTTTTCGTTTCGATTTCGTTTTGCAGCAGATGCAGATCGAGGACAATCCGGTGTTCAAAATTGTTGTTTGCAGCGTTTCGGGCTCAAAATGCTTAGGGCCCAGCTCTGGCTCCGTGCTCAAATTGCTGTTTGCAGCGTTTCGGTGCTCAAAATTGCTGTTTGCAGCGTATTGGTGTTCAAAATTGCTGTTTGCAGAGTTTCGGTGCTCAAAGTGCTTCAGGGTCCGTCTCCGGCTCCGTGCTCAAATGGCTATTTGCAGTGTTTCGGTGCTCAAATTGCTGTTTGCAGCGTTTCGGTGCTCAATGTGCTTCAGGGCCCGGCTCCGGCTCCGTGCTCAAATTGCTGTTTGCATCGTTTCGGTGTTCAAAATTGCTGTTTGCAGCGTATCGGTGCTCCAAAAGCCGCCGGACCGACTTGCCCCCGGGTGCTCCTAGCTTTCACCTGAACCTTTCAGCTGGGGATGTGAAATCTCGTCTCCCCGCGTCTCCCTCCTCCTCGTCCTCCTCCTCCTCCTCCTCGTCCTTCTCCTCCTCCTCCTCCTCCTGCTCCGGAATGCGAAACGAGGGCCGTGCCGTGCCGTGCCTGCGTTGAACCCCCCATGAAATCTCGTCCCCCCGCGTCTTCGTGCTCGCACCCCCTCGTGCCCGCGCGTGGCCTCGCGCGACGCAGCAGTCTTGGAAGCCTGGGCCTCCGCGAGATCCTCGACGCGCCTGTCCGCAGCGGTGGTCGCTCGCTCCTTCGTGCCCCCCCCCCCCTTCGGCGGTGGTGCGCCCAGGGGGGAAGGCAGCGTGGGCCAGAAGAGGAGAAGGTACCAATGCCCCTGCCCTCCCCTCGTTTTCCCTTTCCTGGGCCTCCCGGGCCTCCGTCGTCGCTGCCGCCGGATTCGCCTCGAAGTCCTGGTCAGAACGCACCCCAGGAGAGGTCCGGGGAGTAGCAGTATCGGTACCTGTGGTTTCCCCGGTGGGCGGGGCTCCTCAAACAACTCAGAAGGCTTCGGGGCCTTCTTACAAGCTCTCTGGGCCTTCTCCGGAGGCACGAAGCTCTTCTCAGCAGGCCAGAGGGTTTTTCCGATGATCCCCGCCGCCCTCTGAGTAGGCTTGTCCTTGGAGGTTGATAGACCCCCTATCCTGACACGTCGATTGGCGAATTGGCCGTTTTCGGTTCGCGAGAGGGCGTCGCAGCCGTCATTTTTGCGGGTCCAGGTCCGTCGGTTTCGGTCCTTGGCCGTTTTCACTAAAGGGTGGTTTAGTAAAGGGAGGTCTGTCCACCGCAGGTGTCCCCTCCTTTGCCCCCTCCCCTTCGGCGAGCCGCCGACCGCTCGACTCCCCACTCGGCGAGCTCTCTGGGCCCTCTCCAGAGGCACGAAGCTCTTTCCACCAGGCCAGAGGGTTTCTCCGAGGCCCCCCGCCGCCTCCCGAGGAGGCCTGTCCCCCCCCCCTCCTCGTCGAGACGCCGCGCCTCCGAGCGCTGGACAACCCCCCCTGGCCCCCCCATCCCTGCAGCCCTCCGCCCCCCCTCGCGCAGCCCGACCCCGCTGCCCGCCGCAGGAGGACGAGGTGCAGGCGGCCGCCGTGGCCGAGGGGCCAGGCCGCCGGGGCGCCCGCGTGCTCTCGGCGTGCCGAGCTGTCGTGGGGTGTTTGTGGGTGTCCTCGGCGGGCCTCGTCGGCCGGGCTCTCGGCGACCTCCTTGGCGGCCCTCGGCGGCGGCCCCGGGCCCGCCGTCCTCGCCTCCTTTTCGCGGCCTCGCGCTCGCCTGCCCCCCGTCCCTCCTCCTCCCCCTCGTCTGCGTCGCCCTCGTCGTCTGCGTCGTCGTCGTCCTCCTCCTCCTCTTCCTCCTCCTCCTCCGCCTCCAGGCTCAGGGCTGCCATTGCGGCCCTCACCCAACCCGCAGAGCTCAGCATACTGAGGCCACTCGATGCGCTCTCGCGCCCGCTTCGCCCCCCGCCCCGCTCCCGCTCCCGCTCCCGCTCCCGCTCCCGCTCCCGCTCCCGCTCCCGCTCCCGCTCCCGTTCTCCCTTGCCTGTCCTCTTTCCCTACCTCACCCCACCCCCTGGCCTTTCTCCCTCCCTTTCCCCTCTCCCTTCCCCCTCCTCCTCCAGTGTGTGAAGCTCCTCTGAAAACTTCTCGGATTGCGCACGACACGATGGGATCCTCTTCGGTGCTCCACGTCCTCTGTGGCGCTCGTCGGCGGATGCCCACACAACCAGCGCAGTGGAACGGGACGGGCGGGAAGGTTGCGAGTCGGTTGCGGCCACGCTTCGGAGGCGGTGGAGGCGCCTCGCTGGGCTTCAGGAGGGGCCTCTCCTCTGGCTCGGGGGCCAGGTCGGAGCAGCCGAAAACGGGGGATTTTGGAGTACCTCTTCTTTCGAAGAGTGTTTTCGTATAGTTTTTCGTGGAGTTTTCGAACATTATTCCTCTTCTTCCTCCTCCTCCTGCTCGTCACTTCATCTACTCATATTGTGGATTGTGGTCGAAGGTTCTTGGTCGTCTGACTGGTGGTGTCAGAGATACCGTATGTGGCCCTGCTGTGTTTCATGATGGGCGTGCTCATCGAGCTATTTTGCCTCATGGCCTTCTCCTCCTTCCTCTTCGTCGTTTGCGACCCGAGGGGTGCCGAGGTGAAGCACTTACATTTGTACCGCTGCATTCTGAATGGCACTTTTACCACTGGCGTTATGGCACACTCGTGTCACACAGCCGGCTTGCCCCGGCGTCGTTCTCTGCCATTTGATGCTCGCCCTTTTATCTGCCTCTTTCTTGGCATGGTGGTTGGAGTTTCTTGGTCGTCTGACCTGTGGTGTCAGATATACCGTGCGCGGCCCTGTTGTACTCATTCCAGGCGAGCTCATCGAGCTATTCTTCGTTTCTTCGTGGCCAGGCAGCCCCTGGCCATAGTCATTGTACACCAACAGTAACACAACAGCAGCAGCCAGGACACCGACCGCACCGATTCGATTCTGATCTGGTCCACGAACATCTTCTACCACGACTTCTTTTTCTTGCGGTTCATACGCATATTGTTCCTTGCCTTCTTTGCGTACTGGTTCCTGCAGTATTTCGCCCGCGACTTGTACTCGCACGAGATGTGAGGCCACGGCCTCCTGCGCCATGCCCTAAAGGGCACGGGCGCACCAGTGTGCCCGACTCCGGCGCCTTCGCCTTCGCCTTCGCCTTCGCCTTCCTCCTCCTCCTCCTCCTCCCCCTCTTCCTCTTTCTCCCTCTTCTCCTACTCGTCTTCATCCTTCTTTCTCCTCTTCATCTTCCTTCCCCCAGAATCGAGTTTTTTCCCTTGCCTTCCCAACGAACAAATACAAACAAATTCTGCGCTGCCTCCCGTTTTTTTTTTTTTTTGTTTTTTTTTTTTTTTTTTTTTTTTTTTTTTTTTGTTGTTGTGTTGTTTATATATACATATTATTAAAACATGTTTTTTTGCTTTGATTTGTTTTTTTTTTCGGGGGGGGGGGGGGGGGGGCAGGAGAAGAACAACAACCCGATTCTGGGCGAAGGAGGAGGAGCGGGGTGATGACGATGATGATGAGGATGATGATGATGCTGATGCTGCTGATGATGATGATGACGATGATGATGATGATGATGATGATGCTGATGCTCATGCTGATGCTGATTCTGATGCTGATGATGATGCTGATGCTGATGCTGGTGCTGTTGATGATGATGCTGAGGATGATGATTCTGAGGATGACGGTGCTGATGATGATGAGGAGGATGATGAGGAGGATGATGATGATGAGGCTGATGCTGATGCTGGTGATGGTGACGGTGATGGTGATGGTGATGATGATGAGGAGGAGGAGGAGCAGGAAGAGGAGGAGGAGGAGGAAGAGGAGGAGGAATAGGTGGAGGAGGAGGAGGAGGAGGAGGAGGAGGAGGAGGAGGAGGAGGAGGAGGAGGAGGAGGAGGAGATGAGGAGGAGGAGGAGGAGGAGGAGGAGGAGGAGGAGGAGGAGGAGGAGGAGGAGAGGAGGAGGAGGAGGAAGGAGGAGGAGGAGGAGGAGGAGGAGGAGGAGGAGGAGGATGAGAGGAGGAGGAGGAGGAGGAGGAGGAGGAGGAGGAGGAGGAGGAGGAGGAGGGAGGAGGAGGAGGAGGAGGAGGAGTGAGGAGGAGGCAGAGTCGGAGGAGAGGGAGGCCCCCACATTTTTTTGTTCCTTCGTCTGCCCCCCCGAATTAACCCACACATCGCGAGACCGCTTTTTTTTTTGGGGGGGGGGGAAGGGGGGGGGGGGAGAAAAATCCTACGTGGCCTCATCTGCCCTCATCACTGGAAATATTCCGATTGAAAGCCCCCGCAATAAGGGTTCATAGTGAAATCCTCCACATGAGGATTGCTATTGAAATCCTCCACCCATTGGTTCCTATTGGAACCACCAGCAGAAGGATTGCTAGTGAGATGCTCCGAAAGAAAGAATCCTCCAGTTGGCATTGCATTGGCATTGGTTTGGTAATGGTTTGGCATCGCACTGGAATTGTGCTTTGCAGTGCATTGGCATTGCGCTGGCACTTCGCAAGCATTGCGCTGGCGAGTCCCAATGCAACCCTCCACACATGGACTCCCATTGAAACCCCCTACAAGAAGGAGTCCGATTGAAACCCTCCACAAACAAAAAAGGGTCCGTATTGACATCCTCCACATAAGGATTCCATGCGAAGCCTTCCACCGAATGATTCCTATTGAAATCTACCATAAGAAAGGATCTCCCCACCTGGCATTGCTTTCGCATTGGGTTTGGATGGCTTTGGCATTGCGCTATGGCATTGCACTGGCGAGTCCTATTTACTCATTACCCCCTTCGCATAATATTTTTTAGTTGAAACCGTCCACACAAACAAAGGATTCCTATTGAAATCTACCACAAAGGATTGCCCCCATTGGCGTAGCATTGGCATTGGATTGGGATCGACATGGCATTGGTTTTGCATTGCGTTGGCACTGCGTTGGCAGTGCGCTGGCGAATCCTAATCGGACGCTCCTCAGGGAAGTTATTATTAACCCACCCCAGAAATAAGGACGCCTAGTGACCCTCCCCCCCCCCACACACACAATACGGATTCACATTGAAATCCTCCACAGACGGATTGCATTCGAAGCCCTTCACATAAGGATTCCTAGTGAAATCCTCCGAACATGGGTTCGCAATGGCATCATCCCAGAAGGTTTCTCATTGAAATGCACGAAGCGAGGACGCCCCCAATTGGCATTAGGTGAGCACCGTGTTGGCATTGCGTTGGAAGTGCGCTGGCATTGCGCTGGCATTGCGCTGGCGAGTCCTAGTGCCTCCCTCCGCATAGGGATTCCTATTGCAACCCTCAGGAGAAGGATTCTCATTGAAATCCACCAAAGGATTGCCCCCGCAGCGACATTGCATTGGCATCGGATTCGGGTCGCCTTGGCATTGATTTGGCATTGCGTTGGCACTGTTTTAGCATTGCGCTGACATTGCGCTGGCGAGTTCCAATGCTTTCCTTCGCAGAAGGATTCCTAGTGCAACCCTCCGCAAAAAAAGGGGCTCATTTTGAAATCTACCACAAAGGATGGCCCCCAACGGCATTGCATTGACATTGGATTCGGGTCGCCGTGGCATTGGTTTGGCATTGCGTTGGCACTGTTTGAGCATTGAGCTGACATTGCGCTGGCGAGTCCTCATGCCTCCCTTCGCAGAAGGATTCCAATTGAAACCCTCCGCAAAAAAGGGCTCCTTTTGAAATCTACCATAAAGGATTGCCCCTAACGACACTGCATTGGCATCGGATTTGGGATCGAGTTGGCATTTCGCTGGCATTGCGTTGGCACTGCTTTGGCGTGGCGCTAGCACTGCGTTGGCAATACCTCCTGTCGCAGAAGGATTCCTATTGCAATCCCCAGGAGGATTCCTTTTGAAATCTACCACGAAGGATTGCCCCCATTGACATAGCATTGGCATTGGATGGGGGCCGCCTTGGCAGTGGTTTGGCAATGCGTTGGCACTGCTGTAGCATTGCGCTGGCGAGTCCTCATGCCTCCCTTCGCAGAAGGATTCCGATTGCACCCCTCCGCAAAAAGGATTCCTTTTGAAATATACCGCAAAGGATTGCCCCCAACGACATTGCATTGGCATCGGATTTGAGAGATTGCATTGGCATTGCGCTGGCATTGCGCTGGCATTGCGTTGGCACTGCTTTGGCATTGCGCTGGCATCGCGCTGGCGAGTTCCAATGCTTTCCTTCGCAGAAGGGTTCCTATTGCAAACCCCAGAAGGATTTTTGTTGAAATCTACCACAAAGGATTGCCCCCATTGGCATGGCACTGGCATTGGATTGGGGTCGCCTTGGCATTGGTTCGGCATTGCGTTGGCACTGCTTTAGCATTGCGCTGGCATTGCCCTGGCCAGTCCTCATGGCTCTCTCCGCAGAAGGGTTCCTACTGAAATTTTGAATTCATCTTCTACATAAGGTTTCTTATTAAAATCCACCGAAAGAAAACAATTCCCAATTGGCATTGCATTGGCATTGGTTGCCAATGGATTGGTATCGCATCGGCACGAAGAACGGCACAGTTTAAGGAAGGAGTGCATATATTCATAGAGAGAGGTAATATAAGGCTAATGATTCATAGAAGGTTGCAAGCTCGTAGAAGCCCTCTGAAACACTGAGGTACTTCACACTCCCCTGGCCTCGAGCAGCCAGAGGTGCACGTCGGTCGTTGAAAGTACGTAGGTATTTCTAGATTCTCATATCTCAATCTACTTCAAGCCCCTTCATAGTTCAAGAATCGATAGGCTTTGGCTGAATTTTGTCATTCTCTGGGAGGCCCCCCAATCTACTTATCCGCCTGCATTCTTCCTGTTTTTCCCAACCATCCTGTGGTGTTGGGTCCTCGTTTTGAAGAGACGGTCCCCGCGTTCCTCCTCCCTCCTTCGTTCCCCTCCCCCTCCTCCCTCCTCCCCCTCCTCCCTGCGTTTCACCCACCCAGTACAGCGTTTCGTGGCCCCATAGGGAGCTCCACGGAAGGCCCCAGTGGCAGGGTTCGCATGGCGGCCTCGGGCTATTTTGGCACACCCTTCACGAGAGGATCGTGGCCCCATAGGAGCTCCACCGAAGGCCCCAGTGGCAGGGTTCGCATGGCGGCCTGGGGCCATTTCGGCACACCGGCACACCCCTCACGAGGATTTCGGCACACCCCTCACGAGGATCGTGGCCCCATAGGGAGTTCCACCGAAGGCGCCAGTAGCAAGGTTCGCATGGCGGCCTCGGGCCATTTCGGCACACCCCTCACGGGGATCGCGGCCCCATAGGAGCTCCACCGAAGGCGCCAGTGGTTCGCATGGCGGCCTCGGGTCATTTCGGCACACCTCTCACGAGGATCGCGGCCCCATAGGGAGCTCCACCGAAGGCCCCAGTGGCAGGGTTCGCATGGGGCGGCCTCGGCCATTCGGCACACCCCTCACGAGGATCGTGGCCCCATAGGGAGCTCCACCGAAGGCGCCAGTAGCAAGGTTCGCATGGCGGCCTCGGGCCAGTTCGGCACACCCCTCACGAGGATCGCGGCCCCATAGGAGCTCCACCGAAGGCGCCAGTGGTTCGCATGGCGGCCTCGGGTCATTTCGGCACACCTCTCACGAGGATCGCGGCCCCATAGGGAGCTCCACCGAAGGCCCCAGTGGCAGGGTTCGCATGGCGGCCTCGGGTCATTTCGGCACACCCCTCACGAGGATCGTGGCCCCATAGGAGCTCCACCGAAGGCGCCAGTAGCAAGGTTGGCATGGCGGCCTCGGGCCATTTCGGCACACCCCTCACGAGGATCGCGGCCCCATAGGGAGCTCCACCGAAGGCGCCAGTGGTTCGCATGGCGGCCTCGGGTCATTTCGGCACACCTCTCACGAGGATCGCGGCCCCATAGGGAACTCTACCGAATGCCCCAGTGGCAGGGTTCGCATGGCGGCCTCGGGCCATTTCGGCACACCCCTCACGAGAGGATCGTGGCCCCACAGGAGCTCCACCGAAGGCGCCAGTAGCAAGGTTCGCATGGCGGCCTCGGGCCAT
>CAUYUJ010018479.1:65000-75000 GCA_963575745.1 Prorocentrum cordatum
GTGGGTGGGTGGGTGGGTGGGTGGGTGGGTGGGGGGGGGCGACGTCGGCCACCCGCAGCCCAGGCGAGCGTGAGAAGGAGCAGGAGGGGGGACAAGGGGAGGGATGAGGGGGGAGCAGGATGAGGAGGAGGGGGAGAGGGAGGTTTGCATGCAGGAGGGGGGACGAGGACATGACTCGCATCAGGCATGGAGAGGAGCAGAAAGCACGCGCTCGCGCCGAGCGTCCTGCCTGTAGGCCTCGTGGATCCTCTCGTCGAACAGCTCCTTTGCCTCCACCTTCCCCTCCCCCCTCCCCGAGAATCGGCACGAGCGAAACGGATACGGAAAGAACTGCGTACAAGCACTGGGAGAAGTTCCTGTTCATTTTGAAAAGGACTCGCTGTTGGTGCCGCCGCAGACGATGTCCATTTGAGACGAAAGGCCGTCTGCCCAATAGCGGCCGCTTTCGGCCGAGGATACCCCTTTTGGTCGTTCCATGAGTACGCCCCATTTGTCTGCATTTAAAGTCTTTCGTTCTCATCCAGGAGGGATTGGCGTCACCCCAACATACTTGTACTATATGTGCGTCGCCCCCCCCAGGGGCGATGCGCGCACCGAGATATCTTCTGGTATATGCGTCGTGGCGGGCGCTTTCTGGCCACGCCGCTCGGGAAACGATCTACTACGAGATGGGTATACTACATGTTTGGGTCGGACGCGCGCCTCCAAGGAGAACATACAGTACTAGCATGTCTTTGTGCGTCCCAAGGGAGGTTGCCGCGCCTGGCGCGTCCCATGTGGGCTCCTGCGTGTCTCGGGCCAGCAGGGCCGACGGGGACCGCCCAGGGCCTGAGAGCGCAGCGCGAGCGTAGCGCGGCGCTCTTTGGCGCTTCCCTCCTGCCTCCCCCAGGAGGGGGGGAGGGGGGTGGGTGGGAGAGGAAGGGGGAGGATGAGGAGTAGGAGGATGTGGAAGAGGAGGAGGAGGAAGAGGAAGAGGTAGATGAGGATGAAAAACAAGAGAAAGAGGAGGAATACTAATTATACTAATACCACTATTACAAACAAGGTAAGAACAAAACATACACGGTACTGAGGGACACGACGAATACTACATATCTTAATGATTAGACGACTACGAATAATACGAATATCAATGCGAATTATCAGACTGGCAATCACAATAATGAGAACACTGAGAGGAATACTAGTACGATCAATCATACTATCAGTACTTGTGCAGAGAGACATCCTCAATCGGAATATTGATAATCATAATGCGAGCAATACCAACACTGTTATTATTATGCTGCCGGAGAAAAAAAAACAATCATATTGTTTTAGGCCTATAGAACTATGGGGCTATAAGGCTATGGGGCTGTACGGCTATAAGGCTATGGGGCTGTAGGGCTATAGGGCTGCAGTGCTATAGGACTAGGGCTATAGGGCTATAAGGCTGTAGGACTATAGGGCTATAGGGCCATAGGGCTATAGGGCTATAGGGCTATACGGCTATAGGGCTACAGGGCTACAGGGCTATAGGGCTATAGGGCTATAGGGCTATAGGGCTATAGGGCTATAGGGCTATTAGGGCTACAGGGCTATTGGGTTACAGGGCTATAGGGCTATTAGGGCCATAGGGCTATATGGCTACAGGGCTATAAGGCTATAGGGCTATAGGGCTATAGGGCTATAGGGCTATAGGGCTATAGGGCTATAGGGCTAAAAGGCTATATTGCTATAGGGCTATGGGGCTATAGAGCGATATGGCTACCGGGCACCTGGGCATCCAGGCACCTGGACACCCAGGCACCCGAGCACCCGGGCACCCGGGCACCCGGGCACCCGGACACTTGGGCACCGGGGCACCCTGCAGGGCACCATGGCACCCGGGCACCTGGGCACCCGCGGCACCCGGCATCCAGGCACCCGGGCACCCGGGCATTTGGTCACCCTGGCGTGCCGCCGAAATCGGCGCCAAGTTTTACTTAACCATATGAATCCGCTAGGATCCCTACAGAGGCAAGCTTTGACGGTGGAAATATGAAGAAGTGCAATGATTAAAATACCAATAAGATTACGATGGATATTCAACTTATTAACAGGAAGTATAATTCAGAAGTACAATGATGCGAACAAGGAAAGTAATACTCACAGTCACAATGCGGAAAGGAATACATACTACGAGTGCTCATTAAACGGAGCGTAAGGAATTATAATATTAATAAGAGAACGAATCTGAATAATACGAGCACTACTCACATGGTTATTCGTTTCATTAGTAATGGTAGTAGTCGTAGTAGCAGCAGTAGTAGCAGTAGCAGCAGTAGTAGTAGTAGTAGTAGTAGTAGTAGTAGTAGTAGTAGTAGTAGTCGTAGTAGTAGTAGTATAGTATTAGTAGTAGTAGTAGTAGTAGTAGTAGTAGTAGTAGTAGTAGTAGTAGTAGTAGTAGTAGTCGTAGTAGTAGTATTAGTAGTAGTAGTAGTAGTAGTAGAGTAGAAGTAGTAGTAGTAGTAGTAGTAGTAGTAGTAGTAGTAGTAGCAGTAGTAGTAGTAGTAGTAGTAGTAGTGGTAGTGGTAGTAGTAGTGGTAGTAGTAGCAGCAGTAGTAAGCAGTAGCAGTAGTAGTAGTAGTAGTAGTAAGTAGTAGTAGTAGTAGTAGTAGTAGTAGTAGTAGTAGTAGTAGTAGTAGTAGTATAGTAGTAGTAGTAGTAGTAGTAGTAGTGGTAGTACCCGTAGTAGTAGCAGTAGTCGCAGTAGTAGTAGTCGCAGTAGTGATAATGCGAAAAGGAACCCTTGGTGCCATTGTTTTTTTTGAAGGGGGACGAGCGGTCTTTCGACCCCAATCGGACAACACCAGGAACATACTCACTGGGAAGGTTTGTGGCCGCTTTTGTACGTGCCCAGCAGTAGGACAGCCCTCAGAGAGATTTTCAAGGGCGTTGCTTGCTTTTACTTAAGTTTTCGTGGCCCGAGCTGAAACAACCAACAAAACGACGAACAACCAAGCAAAAACAAACCACAACCAATCACCAGGGGAGGTTTTTGGGGAGAGTTCTACATTTGTTTTCCAACAAGGCCAGTTTTCCCACAGAACACAGTAACAAACCAATCCCTGGGGAGTTTTTTTTGGAGAGTCAACGAGTTTTGTTTTTTTGGGGGGGGGGGGCGTGTTTTTTGTTTTTGTTGGTTTTTGTCGTTTTCCTGAGTTTTGGTTTTCTGTTGAAATGAGCAAGAACATAAGGAACGCACCGCAAAACAAAAAACAATATCTGGGGCGGTGTCTGGGGAGATTCTTACATTTTTGTTTGCTGTTTTTTTTGTTTGTTTGTTGTGGGGGGGGGGTCGAGGGGAACCACCAACAAGCACAAAGTGTTGTTGATTCCGAACTGAAAGAACCACCGAGCCAAACTGTTTTTCTTGGTTCCCAGCTGCAGAACCCTCAAACCATACAATGTGATTTGGGTTCCCGGCCGGAAAAAAACTGAAAGTCCCAAGGAAAACAGCAACATAGCAACAACACAACCAATCCCCTGTGAGGTTTTTGGCGAGAATCCTCCATGCGTTTTTGTGTTTTTTTTTGGGTAGTTTCAGTTTAGTCTTTTTTTTTTTGTTTTTCTTATTTTTTTTGGGTTCCCAGCTGAACAAGTACACAAACCGAAGGACAACCAACAAACACCACAATCTACAATCCCCGTGGAGGTTTTTAGGAGAGTCCTCCAGTTTTTGTTTGTTTGTTTGTTTGTTATCCTTGGGTTTTTTTGTTTACCATCCCAGTTGAAAACCACAAACAACAAACACAAGGACAACCAGAGATCACGAAAAACAATCCCTGGGGAGGTTTTAACCAATCCCATGGGGAGGTTTTTGGGGAGACTCCTCCAGGGATTGTTTCTTTTTTTGGTTTTACTTCGGTTTATTTTGCCCCCAGCTGAAGCAACAACAAAACACAAGGACAGCAGTCAAACCAAACAAACGATCACTTGGGCGTTTTTTTTGTGGGGGGTTCCTACAGTCTTGTTTTCCTTAGGTTTTCTTTGTTCCCAGCTGAAGAACCAAGCAACCACGATGTTTTTCGGTTCCCACCTGAGGAGGAGGAGGGGGAGGAGGAGAAGAAATCATTCCATAATATGAGTGAGGAGGAATAGGAGCTAGATAACACGAGTGCGATCTTGACGAGGATGGCGATGACGATGGCGATGATGATGCTGACGATGACGATGACGATGACGATGATGATGATGGGGAGGAGGAGGACTCCTCATTACGGAATGCTTACTATGGAACCCGTATTATGGGACCGTTAATGCGAGATCCTTGACGAGGAATCTTCACACACGAATCACATGCGGAATCTTAGCGAAGGAACCTGTAACAGGGAATCTGTGCCCAGGAATTCTCACGATGGGATCTATTCGAATGTTCCATAGCAAGGAATATTTGCCGAGCAATCCATGGTAGGGACCCTTAGCTGAGAACTATATAACAAAGCGTCTCAGACTCGGAATCCTTCATGAGGAATCTTAAACTAAGGAACCCTCGCAAGACTTAACCAAGGAATCCTTAAGACGGAATCCTATGTAAGGGATTTGTTTTAAGGAATCGTCGAGGTAGTAGTAGTAATAGTAGGAGCCAAACTGTTTTTCTTGGTTCCCAGCTGCAGAACCCTCAAACCATACAATGTGATTTGGGTTCCCGGCCGGAAAAAAACTGAAAGTCCCAAGGAAAACAGCAACATAGCAACAACACAACCAATCCCCTGTGAGGTTTTTGGCGAGAATCCTCCATGCGTTTTTGTGTTTTTTTTTGGGTAGTTTCAGTTTAGTCTTTTTTTTTTTGTTTTTCTTATTTTTTTTGGGTTCCCAGCTGAACAAGTACACAAACCGAAGGACAACCAACAAACACCACAATCTACAATCCCCGTGGAGGTTTTTAGGAGAGTCCTCCAGTTTTTGTTTGTTTGTTTGTTTGTTATCCTTGGGTTTTTTTGTTTACCATCCCAGTTGAAAACCACAAACAACAAACACAAGGACAACCAGAGATCACGAAAAACAATCCCTGGGGAGGTTTTAACCAATCCCATGGGGAGGTTTTTGGGGAGACTCCTCCAGGGATTGTTTCTTTTTTTGGTTTTACTTCGGTTTATTTTGCCCCCAGCTGAAGCAACAACAAAACACAAGGACAGCAGTCAAACCAAACAAACGATCACTTGGGCGTTTTTTTTGTGGGGGGTTCCTACAGTCTTGTTTTCCTTAGGTTTTCTTTGTTCCCAGCTGAAGAACCAAGCAACCACGATGTTTTTCGGTTCCCACCTGAGGAGGAGGAGGGGGAGGAGGAGAAGAAATCATTCCATAATATGAGTGAGGGGGAATAGGAGCTAGATAACACGAGTGCGATCTTGACGAGGATGGCGATGACGATGGCGATGATGATGCTGACGATGACGATGACGATGACGATGATGATGATGGGGAGGAGGAGGACTCCTCATTACGGAATGCTTACTATGGAACCCGTATTATGGGACCGTTAATGCGAGATCCTTGACGAGGAATCTTCACACATGAATCACATGCGGAATCTTAGCGAAGGAACCTGTAACAGGGAATCTGTGCCCAGGAATTCTCACGATGGGATCTATTCGAATGTTCCATAGCAAGGAATATTTGCCGAGCAATCCATGGTAGGGACCCTTAGCTGAGAACTATATAACAAAGCGTCTCAGACTCGGAATCCTTCATGAGGAATCTTAAACTAAGGAACCCTCGCAAGACTTAACCAAGGAATCCTTAAGACGGAATCCTATGTAAGGGATTTGTTTTAAGGAATCGTCGAGGTAGTAGTAGTAATAGTAGGAGCCAAACTGTTTTTCTTGGTTCCCAGCTGCAGAACCCTCAAACCATACAATGTGATTTGGGTTCCCGGCCGGAAAAAAACTGAAAGTCCCAAGGAAAACAGCAACATAGCAACAACACAACCAATCCCCTGTGAGGTTTTTGGCGAGAATCCTCCATGCGTTTTTGTGTTTTTTTTTGGGTAGTTTCAGTTTAGTCTTTTTTTTTTTGTTTTTCTTATTTTTTTTGGGTTCCCAGCTGAACAAGTACACAAACCGAAGGACAACCAACAAACACCACAATCTACAATCCCCGTGGAGGTTTTTAGGAGAGTCCTCCAGTTTTTGTTTGTTTGTTTGTTTGTTATCCTTGGGTTTTTTTGTTTACCATCCCAGTTGAAAACCACAAACAACAAACACAAGGACAACCAGAGATCACGAAAAACAATCCCTGGGGAGGTTTTAACCAATCCCATGGGGAGGTTTTTGGGGAGACTCCTCCAGGGATTGTTTCTTTTTTTGGTTTTACTTCGGTTTATTTTGCCCCCAGCTGAAGCAACAACAAAACACAAGGACAGCAGTCAAACCAAACAAACGATCACTTGGGCGTTTTTTTTGTGGGGGGTTCCTACAGTCTTGTTTTCCTTAGGTTTTCTTTGTTCCCAGCTGAAGAACCAAGCAACCACGATGTTTTTCGGTTCCCACCTGAGGAGGAGGAGGGGGAGGAGGAGAAGAAATCATTCCATAATATGAGTGAGGAGGAATAGGAGCTAGATAACACGAGTGCGATCTTGACGAGGATGGCGATGACGATGGCGATGATGATGCTGACGATGACGATGACGATGACGATGATGATGATGGGGAGGAGGAGGACTCCTCATTACGGAATGCTTACTATGGAACCCGTATTATGGGACCGTTAATGCGAGATCCTTGACGAGGAATCTTCACACATGAATCACATGCGGAATCTTAGCGAAGGAACCTGTAACAGGGAATCTGTGCCCAGGAATTCTCACGATGGGATCTATTCGAATGTTCCATAGCAAGGAATATTTGCCGAGCAATCCATGGTAGGGACCCTTAGCTGAGAACTATATAACAAAGCGTCTCAGACTCGGAATCCTTCATGAGGAGTCTTAAACTAAGGAACCCTCGCAAGACTTAACCAAGGAATCCTTAAGACGGAATCCTATGTAAGGGATTTGTTTTAAGGAATCGTCGAGGTATCCTTCATAAGGTCCTAATTACAGAATTCTTGCCCATGAACATGTACAAAGGAATCTTTTCTCAGGCTCCTCTACTACGGTACTCTTACGAAGGAGTCCTCAATAAGGAATCCATCATAAAGAATCTTTGCCCGGGAATCCCGGAGCAGGAACCTGAATTAGGGTGTTCTTAAGAAGGAATATTTGATTGAGAATCCTTCTTACGGAATCGGGATGAAGGAATCTTAATTAAGGTATTTTTTACAAGGAAATTGTATTGAGTAGTCCGTACCCAGATGTTTTTAGCACGGAACGCTTAAACAAGGAATAGGACTTACGAAATCCTTAACACGGAACCTTTCATACGGACTCCTTAGTATGGAACCCAAACTAAGAAATCCTGAATAAGGAGCCCTTCGCAAGGACTCCTTCATACGGGTTGCTCATTCAGGATTCGTGCATAAGGAATCTTGATTAAAAGGCATCCTTAACCCAATTCCTTGATACTGAATTTCTTGATAAGAGATGCATGCGGAGTCCTATACAAAGAATCTTGATTAAGGAGCCCTAGACATTCTTTACGTGCAGAATCTTAGTACTGAATTCGTTGTAATGAGTCTGTAGTAGGAGTCGCTAAGGAATCCTTGCTCAGGATTCTCAACCTAGGAGCCCTTACAAAGGAATCTTAATTGAGTAATCCGTACCACAGAATATGTCTTAAGACATTCTTCTTAAGGAATCTGTGCTGTGTGTTTTGGAAGGGTTTAAACACCATTTCTTGCTCGCCTGGGTGCCGTCATTTTTTGAGAATGCGCCGCCCACAGAAACAGGGGCACACAGCGTTCTTCTTCCTTAGTAGCAACAGTAGTCATGTTAGTAGTGGTAGTGCAACGCATCATAGCAGTAATACTACCATAGTGTAATAATGCTATATATATAGATATAGGTTGAAATGGCACCATAATTATTAAATCACATTTTATAAGCATAAAACGTATCATAGTACGCATCATAAGCAGTACGGGTTTACAGAGTATTAATATCAAGACGACCATACTACGATACTAATACGATTTTTAACATTCATGCTACTCAGTAAACTATCAATACGCAGAATGCGAATACTAGTCATCACAATAATAACGCGATTCGTAATAATATCCGTAATCATAGGCATCATGCGAGCAGTAATAATATCAAGGATATTAGCGAGACGCCTAACACGAATACTAGTAGCAATAATAATAACGATTCATGAGAAGCCGACTCTTAACAAGAAACAAACATATTACTTACAATATTATTACTAATAGTACGGTCGAGAGTCACAAGATGAGACTACTAGTATCCATTGTAGTCATACTAGCAACAGTTAAGTCAGTACTATCAATAGTATTATCACTACTATTGCTACTATTCCGGGCTGGGTTCCCGGGTCCCCGGAAAAATACATCCGTCTCGATTTTTCTGAGACGTCCGAGGAGGAGGAGGAGGAGGTGGAGGCGGAGGAGGAGGAGGAGGAGGAGGAGGAGGAGGAGGAGGAGGAGGAGGAGGTGGAGGAGGAGGAGGAGGAGCAGCAGGAGCAGCAGGAGGAGGAGAGAGGAGGAGGAGGAGGAGGAGGAGGAGGAGGAGGAGGAGGAGGGAGGAGGAGGAGGAGTGAGGAGGAGGAGGAGGAGGAGGAGGAGCAGCAGAGCAGGAGGAGGAGGGAGGAGGAGCAGGAGGAGGAGGAGGAGGAGGAGGAGGAGGAGGAGGAGGAGAGGAGGAGGAGGAGGAGGAGGAGGAGGAGGAGGGGGAGGAGGCTGCCTGGGAGCCGTCGCAGCGGCGCCCCGCCCGCGCCCCCCGGCGGCTCGACGCAGATGTCCCCGGGCGCGGCGGGCCCCGAGCCCGCCGCCGCCGGGGGCGGCGCGGGGCGGGCGCCGGGCGATGGGCGCTGCGCTGTGCCGGCCGCGGCAGGCGGCCGACGGGGGCGGCTCGGCGCCGCCTCGGGGCCCAGACTTCCGTCGGGCGTGTCCCCCTACAGGGGGATCTTCGATGAAAAATAGCAAATACTCACAGAATATTCCAAGATTGCCGAAAAATGCGCAAACAATAGTCCCCAGACTATTTTGGGCTATTTTTGAACATTCCTCCTGTAGAGGGACGGGCCCGACTTAGGCCCAGACCCAGTCGAGCAACGACAAGAAAATCACGACGGGAGGTTTTTCGCCATTGTCGGTCTCTGGGGGCCCTTTTGGGGCCTCGGGACCGTCAACAGAACGACTCAGGATGTAGAGCCCGGTCCTGGGGAACAGGTCGAAACTTCTGGGGGTCGACGTCATGAACAAAGATCATGACGTCGGGGGTCTGGGGACCGAGGGTCTCCGGCGATGCGATTTTCCCCAACGCTCCTGCGTTGGGTTCTCGTTCTCGTTTCTCGAAGAGCATGCTCGCGCTCTCCAGCCTTCACTCCTCCTCCCCTCCTCCCTCCTCCCTCCTCCCCCTCCCGCCTCCTCCCTCCTGCCTCCCGGGAGGTCCGGCGGAGCGGGGGGGGCACGCAGACTCTGCTCTCCTGCCTGTGCCGCAGCTCCGTGGAGACCTCGCGGCCCTCTGGGGGGCTGCGAAGCGTGAGACTGTCGCCGCTTTCGTGGGCTTCTGGGGAGGTCGCGCGAAGTGGAGTTACACAGGGACCCAGTTGAGACCTCGCGGCTCCCTGGGGGGCTGCGAAGTATGAAACCGTCGCCACTACTTTCGCGGGCTCCTGGGAGGTCCAGCGGAGTGGAGTGGAAATTCGGGGATCCAGTTGAGAGATCTCGCGGCTCCGTGGGGGGCTGCGGAGTGTGAGACTGTCGCCACTACTTTCGCGGGCTCCTGGGAGGCCAGCGGATTGGAGTGGTTATTCGGGGACCCAGTTGAGATCTCGCGGCTCCCTCGGGGGCTGCGAAGTGTGAACATGTCGCCACTTTCGTGGGCTCCTTGGAGATCCATGAGTGGGTCGATGACTCT
>CAUYUJ010018479.1:90000-95000 GCA_963575745.1 Prorocentrum cordatum
GGTTGCGGGATCTACGTGGTGCCAGAAGCCAGCGCCGACGTCAGCGCGCCGCGAAGCCGCCGTGGGCGGCCAGATGCTCTCCACAGTCTTGGTGGCGCTCTAGCCAGGAGGAGCAGGAGGATGAGGAGGAGGATGAGGAGGAGGAGGAGGAGGAGGAGGAGGAGGAGGAGGAGGAGTGTAAACCCAAGGCGCATTCACGATGTTGTAATCTATCGTCCCTCCAAGTTCCCTCTTCATGTGTGTGTACATATATATATATATATATGTATATATACTTATATTCACACACATACTACATCTGTTTACACACATACATACATATATATATATATATATAAAACTTAGGTATTTCGTCATCATTGCTGAAGGTGCCCGATTGGAAAACAACTGTCTGGGAGTCCTCAGCTGTGCCAGACGCAATTTCTGGGACTGCACGCGAGTCAGCGTGACTAGTGCGTCCTGACATTCCTGGATCGTACCATGATACCATTCCTGGGACTTCATCACTGCGACTCAACGTGAGTTCCGTCCCGACAATTCTAAATCGTGCTAGAACACCAGTCCTGGGACCTCAACCGTTGGAATCCTTGAAGTGGTAGCATACTTTACAGGCGGATGTGCGGGTGCCAAGGTGATAGCCACATTTTGCAAACCACCCGCCCTGTCCTGTATCCATGAAGCGGCTACACTCTTTTAAGACGAATGTGCTCGGCGCTTAGACGAGAACCACATTTTGAAAATGACAAATTCTAGACGCTTCGCGTATCCCCACCAGCCCGTCCAGAAACGACGCCCAGGCGAGTAGAGGGTCGTCCTGAGGGGCTTTTCGGCGTCTTGGGTGCCTCGGGGGGGCCTCTGTGGGCCGTTCGGAATCCTCTTTGGGGCCTCCTGGGTGCCTCTTGGGGCCTCTTGGGGCCATCTTGGGGCCTCTGGGAGCACCTTGGGTGCCTCTGGGGGGTCTCTTGGGGCCTCTTGGGGGTCTCTTGGGGGCCTCCTGGGGGCCTCTTGGGGGGCCTCTTGGGGCCATCTTGGGGCCATCCTGCGGCCTCTTGGGGCATCCTGGGGGCCTCTTGCGGCCATCGTGGAGGAAATCGATCAAAGAAGAGGGGTTCCTAAATTTCAGCCCCCCCCTCAGGAGCCACGATCCTCGTGAGGGGTTTCGAATTTTAGCCCTCCCAGGGGTCGTTCTTGGACGCTCTAACTACCCGCGGCCCCCCCTGTCCAGGTCAGTGGGGAGGGGTTAGGGGGAGGGGTAAACCCCTCCCCGAAGGGGAAGAAGGAGGGGTGGAAGAGGAAACTCGTTAAACCACCGACGCCCAGAGGGCTGGTGGGATTCATCATCCGTGAACCTGTTGCAATCTTGAGGAAGACATTGCATGACGATGTGGCGAGAGCACCATTTTGCAAACCAGCCGCTCTACACCTGTGAAGCAGTTGCATATTCCAACCGGCCCGGCCTACCGACATGTCTGGGGATGCGACAGGGCCGAGTTATTGATAAAGTAAAGGGATGGAAGGGGGAGTGGGAGTGTTTTGGGCTTGGACCCTGCCCGGATAATCCGAGGACGCCCTGTGGACGCGAAGAAGGGAAAGGGGAAATGGGGGAACTTCACGAGGGAGCAGTTGGACTTTCCACAATCGCCGAGTAGGAGGAGGTGGAGGAGGAGGAGGACCCTAGTATATGCACAACAAGAATCGACAGAACCACCAACGTTTACACGGAGGCCCACAAACGGGATATCATCGTTCACCAAGTCGAGTTTACCCCATATGGAGATGCATTACCAGAGATAAGACAGAGACTTGATTGCGAAGCACCAGCATAGAAGCCACCTACCGAAATCCAGCTGGGTGGCATTATGCGGATAAAAGGTCTACGACATCGACAAGCTACCTGAACAAGACGCCCACAAAACAAGACAGTACCTCACCGAGGACGAGGACAACCACGGCTCACGCCACTTGCTTCAGCACCTCCAGAAACTACGCAACGCAGGTTTCCAGCCCATCAACTGGACCCAAGAGCTGCTCCCCCGACTGGAAGACAGCCTTCCCAGAAGTCCGACCACAACATGTACAACGACCAGCACGCACGATCCCAACAAGCACCGACCTGCAGCCCATACAAAGAAGACCGACGCCACAGGTCCAACGAACCATCCCTTCACCTACGCCGACTATATCTTCCAGCTCATGTGCGGCCAGAGCGTGACTCCGACGCCGTGCCAGCCGCCACCGCCAACGGGACCACCCCCAGGCAGAGCCCCGACACAGACCACAGCGACGACGCCGACCGCCCGATGCTTCCGCAACCCAGTCGCTCCGCCAAAAGTACAGACAGGGTGACGCTCTGCGGCCCGACCCCAATCACTGCGCGACGCTGCCACCAGACTGGGCAGGCCCCCGCCGACGCAAGCAGGAGAATCGCCTACTGCCACGGCCTGCAGACGGGCATCGCTCAGTGGAAGTTCCCCGCCGACGTCAAATGCGATCCATGCTGCGCCCGACAGCTAACCGACCAGAACGTCGAGGCCTTCAGCATCAACAAGGGCGTCTGCTTCTACCGCAGCCTCAGGCCGATATTCCCTCCCCCCTACGACCACCCCCCGCTGCCATAATACCTTGTTTAACGTGAGCAGGTCGACAACGCAATCACACAGACCATCCATGATCTATTCGACAAGCTGGGGACTCAAAACCAACAGGAACAATAAGCACAGGAAAGGGTTGATCGAGCACATTTATGGTACGGCGACATCGCAGGCAGCACTGTCTTCTCACACCTCAAGGTTAACCAGGACACCAGGCCGTTCCTCACCTTCGGCAGCGACATGCTCGTGGTCGCACCTATCTTGGAGGGGGGCCCACATCCTCCACGCGTCAGCCACATCATCCACCGCATCAAGCAGTTGCGCAGCCCCAGACCAATGCTCGCACCATGCGACGACCACGGCGCCTTCGAGCGCGAGATACACATCGAGATACCACCGAGTCGAGGCCCGATCGCGCACGGGTCACGATGCATAAGAGCAAAGACTCGACGATGACCGAGGACAACAACGCAGTCCACCTTCCGAACAACGAAGCACCTACGATCAGCGAAGACGCAGCCAACAGCGCAACCCCAGCAACCACGCCCCCACTACCTACTCCCAACCGGATGAGCCAGCCACCCCACCATAGCGGTACGACCCCAGCTACGAAGCCAGCGAGATACGAGGCACCACCTGCCCTACTGACAGTCAGAGAACACACAGTAGAACAGCCTACGCACGCGATTGACCACGAGGGCAAGACCACGCAGCGCGAGCTCGACTCGCAGGAGAGACACATACCCACTTCCGAGCCTAGCAGCTCCAACCCGACTTCCAGCGACAGCGCACCAGCAGCAAACCACAACCAACCACCTGCCATAGAAGTCGAACCACAGAGGCCCGCTGGATGTTTCCCCATCGCTACGACCACGCGCGAGAAGGTCAACCCCGACGCAATCACCTTCCCGATGGGAGCAACCACGCGCCACTTGTTCCACGCTAAGCTGGCGGACTCCATAGAGCACGGCACAATCGCGGTGAACGAGGGCGACGGGGTCATGATTTTCAGCATGTCCTATAACAGCAACGACGACCAATGGGCACGAGGCACCATCGCTCATACCAAAAGCATGCGGAACACCAAACAAGCTCTGATATCAGACATCATCACCGAGTGCCGGTCCTAACGCAACTACGTCCAGGAGAAGCTCGACACCCTTGCCACGATGGTAGTCAAACAACGCGTCAGCTATAACCAGGCCCTCAACATCGAGAAGGATATCACCCTGGCCAAGGAAGTTATGTCCAAGCTCATCGACAACCTCAACGAGTCCATTACCAACCTACACCCTCAAACAACGGCGATCGCCATCCTCGCCATCGCCGGCAGAAGACTGGACGGCCGAACGATGTGCCCGCGCACCCGAGGTTGTTACAGCCAAACGACACGCCTTCCCAACCTCCGACCTACGCTCCAACCGTTCTTCATCTCCCATCATGCCCTGATCCCCATCTTCCGCGTCGTCCTCACTTGCGGCAGTGCGCGGACATGTGGCGCGTGGTCTCCACCGACTGCGTTTCGGACCTCCACTTCCAGAACTGGACCTACCGCCTTCCCCCGACCTTCTCCACCTCCCTGGCCCTCGTTGTCTCGTCGTGCGAACCTTCACCTCCCCCCCTCTTTTGGTCGGGGCGGGTGGGGGTGGGGGCATCATTTACGGTGGGGGAGGAGAGAAGTGAACGACTCGCTGCGACGTGCCCACTCACCCACCAGCGCCTCGGGCTTTGTTCATAGCGCACACCCCCGCTCCTTCGCTATGACCTCTCCTCCCCTCTTTCTCCTGATGTGGGCCAGCAGCTGCGAGCCATCCCATCGACCGTCTCAGTAGTGCCGCCTGGGAGGTCCCCCCCCTCCAAAAGCAGGCTAACTGCAGCACCTCGCCTCCGTCAAGAGCAGCCGCTGCGGCCCTCGGCCTTCCACCCCCAAGAGCGAGCCACTGCGGCTGCCCCCGGGGCGACCCTCTGATGCGCCAGTTCGCACCTGCGCCTTTCTGCGCCGCTTCCAGTCAGCATCGCTTCCTGTCCGCGTCTCTGCCTGCCACCGACGTTCTGCCACTTTCAATGCCATGGCCAGCAATGAACCAAGGCGCTTCGGCAACCCGCTGGGCTCTCAATGCCGTGGCCAACCGCCTGGGCCAAGGCGCCTTGGCAACCGGCTGGGTCCCACCTTGGGCGCGCGCCCGCCTGCGGCCCACCTCCGCCGCTCCTTGCTCCTCTCCTTTTTGATCTTCCTCTTCCTCCACCTCGCCTCGCGTTCGCTGCGCTGTGGTGGTTTGCAACTCGTGTCTTCCTTTTTTCTTGGTGGGCCCTTTGTTCCCTCGGTTCTCTTCGTTTTTGCCTCCTGGCGTTTTCGGGTTTCAACTTGCATGTGCTAGACCACCGCAGATGTTTTTGACAGGCGCTTCC
>CAUYUJ010018479.1:100000-101312 GCA_963575745.1 Prorocentrum cordatum
ATGATGGTGGTGGTCTTGACGATGGTGATGGTGATGATGATGATGCTGATGATGATGATGATGATGATGATGATGATGATGATGATGATGATGATGATGATGATGATGATGATGATGATGATGATGATGATGATGATGATTAGGGGGAGGAGGAGGAGGAGGAGGAGGAGGATAAGGGCGATCAGAAGAATCAAAGGCCTCTTGAATGCCTCGCGGAGTCTCTTGGGATGTCTCTTGGGATACTCTTTGTGGTCTCTTGGGGCGTCTTGGGGGCCTCTTGGCGGTCCCGGGAGCTTCTTGGACCGTCTTGGGTTCCTCGTGGGAGCCTCTTGGGGCCTCTTGGGGGCCTCTTCGGGGTATTTTGGGGACTCTTGGAGGCCTCTTGGGGCCTCCTGGTCGCCTCTTGGGGCCTCCTGGGCGCCTCTTGAGGCCCTCTTGGGGCGTTCTTGGGAGCCTTGGGAGCGCTCTTGGGGCCATCTTGGAGGTGATCGATCAAAGGAAGAGGGTCCCTCAATTAGCCTCCCCCCTCGGGAGCCTCCAAAATCGGCCAAAACCCTAGTAAAACCTATTATTTTGGCTTCCTCGCCGAGGCCGTTTTGGACGCTCTAACTACCAGCGGCCCCCCCCGTCCACGTCCAGGGGAGGGGGTTAGGGGGAGGGGTAAGCCCCTCCCCGAAGGGGAAGAAGGAGGGGTGGAAGAGGAAATTCCCTAAACCACCTACGCCCAGAGGGCTGGTGGGATTCCTCTGGAGGCTGGGACTCGACCATGTCCTATTGAATTTCTATTCAAAAACAAATAGATTATTCAGGAATTCCTCTGGAGGCTGGGACTCGACCGTTTTCTCTTGAATTCCCATTCAAAGGCAAATAAGTTATCAAGGAAGTCGTCTGGAGGCTGGGACTCGACCGTTTCCTATCGAATTCCTTTACAAAAACACATAGATTATTAAGGAATTCCTCTGGAGGCTGGGGCTCGACCATTTCCTATTGAAGTCCTATTCGAAAACAAATAATTAAGGAATTCCTCTGGAGGCTGGGGGGCCCCTTTGGGGAGCTCCGTCTGCTAAACCATCATCTTCCCCTTCGGAGAGGGGCATCCCCCTCTCCCCCTACCCCTCCCCAGGTCTGGAGGGGGGCGTTCCGCGAGGGGCTGGAGCATCCAAGATGGCTCCAAGAGACGCAGGATCCCTGGGAGATCCTAAGGAACCGACGCAGGCCCCAAGAAACCACGATGCACCCTGAGAAGTCCTGGGGAAGATGTACGAATCCGAAGGAATCCACTGAGATCTCGTGGGATCTTGGGAAGTCCAAA
>CAUYUJ010018479.1:103912-126412 GCA_963575745.1 Prorocentrum cordatum
TTGGCGATGAGAAGTTGCCATTGTACGAACCTGACGGGCATTGGAGGCGCTAGGGCCCGGAGCGGGGCTGGCGCCCCGCCCGCGACGCGCGCCTCTCTGGTGGGGAAAGCAAGGGGCGTAGGTCTCGGAACCCGAAGTCGGCGCATTGGCCGGAGCTTCGAGGCCGCGGTGACTAGCCGCGACCCCTCTGGAGCGCCTTGCTGATCTCCGAGCTCGGATTGCCGAGGGGAAAATGCAGGGGGACTCAGTGGGGGTCGTTCTGTTTCTGCTGCTGTTTCGGCCGGTGGTGACAGGGCCAAAGATTTGGCCCGCGTGTGAGACTAGCCGCGCAACGCACGCGAAGTCTCTGGCCAGCGCATCCGGGACCGGCGCCCCGACGTTCAGCAGCGCGACGGGGTCGATCGCCGCGGCGCTGAGCACCGCGACGGGATCCAGCACGACGGAAACGAGCACCGCGACGTTGAGCAGCGCGACGGGGTTGATGAACCGGACGTTGGGCGCGCAATGGGATCGAGCGCCAGCAGCGTCGCATCGACGAGCAAGACGATTTTTGCAACAAGCTCTGCGTCTTCGTGCAGCACCACCGGCGCCGCCGCCTCGACGCTGCGCAGCGCGGCGGAGCCGACCGCCACGACGCTGCGCAGCAGGGCGGGGCTGAGCTCGACGGCGTCGGGCACGGCGACTCGCGGCCTCGCATCTTCGAGTGAGACGAGCAGCGCAACGAGCACCGCGTCTTCGCGCAGCACGTCCGGGGCCATCACCTCGACGCTGATCAGCGCGATGGAGTCGAGCGTCGCTGCGTTGAGCAGCGAGACGGGGCGCGGCGCGACCGAGCGGAACACCGCGTCTTTGAGCAGCACGACGGAGTCGCACCGCAACGGTGAGAAGCGCGACTCAGGCACTCGCGCGAGACGAGCAGCGCCATGGGCGCCGCGTCTTTGGGCAGCACGCCTGGGGGGAGCACCTCCGCGTTGATCAGCGCGACGGTGTCGAGCACCGCGACGTTGAGCCGCGCGACGGGATGCAGTGCGACCGAGTTGAGCACTGCGTCTCTGAGCAGCGCGACGGAGTCGAACCTCGCGACGTTGAGCAGCGCGACGGGCTCTAGCATCAGCAGTCCTACACCAAGGGCGGCAATCGCAGTAGCCAAACTTAGACAACAGGCTAACACTGCCAGCTGGCGCCCGCGAAAAGCCGAAACGGCTCCAGGCCAAAATGCCAGCGGGAAGTTATACTTAATATCAAGTTGAGCCCGCGAGGCCCCCGGCATAGGCCGACAAGGGCACGCGCGCGCCCACGAGATGCCCAAATGGCCTGAGGCTGGCAACCGGGGGAGATCTCCCCGTCCCAAAAACATTGGCGCTGGCGAGAAGTCGCCCAGGCCTCGAGCCAGAGCCAGCTGGCGCGGCGTTCTTGTTTAGCGCGCCAGGTCGAGCCTGCGAGAAGCTTGAACACCCTGGGCAGAGGGCGGCACATTTTGCGCGTGAGCCTACGAGGAGCAAAAGGGCCCGTGGTCAGCGCTTGGGGGGATCTCCCCGACCAAAGAAAACACCAAGGCCCCAGGCGAAAGCCAGCTGGGGCGGTCGCCCGCCGACCTGGCGCCTGCGAGAAACCCACGGGGCCCGAGGCCAACGCCGGGTACGGGTGCTTTGATTGCCGTTTTGGCGCCTCCGTGAAGTCGATCAGGCCCCAGGCGGAACCCGGCGGCCAATTCAACCAAGCGGGTTCGCAAATTCGAGCCGCCGTTCCCCGCCCCCGAAGGCAATGCGAGGGGGACGGCGGCCCACAGACCGACCTGATTCGCGGAGGGGGGTCTGGGGGAAACCCTAGGCCCGTCCCAGGCCGGTCGCCCCCCCCTGGAGAGTGGCGATGTTCCCGGGCTCGACGCGGCACCTGCCTCCGTTTTGGCCGCGGTCCTTCTTTGGGTTTTTTCTCGCCCAGCAGCGGTTCGCTGCAGGAGGCCCATTGCCTCATCATCGTCAGGCTCCGTAAATGCTTCTGTCCTCCTCCGCCTCCTGTTTCACGCTTCTCCACTGCGCATTGCGGCGGCAAGCTCTAGGGGGCAGGCCGGTTTCCCGCAGGAGAACTGCCCCCGAAATGCTTCCAGGAGGATGCCTGCCAATAGGCGCCTGGCAGCCCATGAGGCGTCTCGCGGCTACATCCTGCACGGCGTCCCCAGAGAGGATGTCAGGGCCCCCCCGGATCACGATCCCCTGCAGGGCGTCAGGCCATTGAGAAGTGCGCGGCGATGCCCCTGGCGACCCAGGCCAAGGGGGTGCCGACGTGGGCGGGGCGGCGGGATGCGAGCCTTGGTTCTGGAAGTGTCGGTGGAGCTCCCCGTGCGGGGACGCTGCGCAAATGGTGCCGTGGGCCCCAAAATTGAGCTCAGGGGGGTTGCGATCCGTATTAGAGCCGTGCCGAAATTGGTGGGGGAACGTTTCGTTAACGTTACCATATTCGGGGGGCGTGATTGGTACCTGTTCGTTTCCACGTTGAAAAAGTGTGTTGTTCACTACTGCAGCGGAGCTGTGACAGAATCGCACTACCCAGTGACTGTCACTGGCGACGAGGAGGGGGAAGGGGAAAGAAGGAGGAGGAATGAACACAAGCAGGCTCTTCGTATTTCTGACAGGTATTTCCAAGCCCCTGCGCCCGAATCGGAAAGAGGGAGGGTGCAGGGTACGGAGCGGACAGGGACGCCAGGGCCTGGTGAGGGTCCCTAGACGTCCCGTGTTTTTTTGTATTCTTACACATTCGTGACACACACACATGCTTGGGTGCTGGGGGGGCCAGGGCCCGGGCGGACACACCCTCCCTGATTCTCCACCCCCCTCTTTATGGCCAGCGACATGATTGACCCTTTCTGGGGCCTCCTGGGCCTTCCCCCGCCGTTCAAAACTGCTTTGGAGGCCATCAAAAAGCGACCAGAGCGGCCTGACAGGGCCGAGAACGCTCGAATATGGCCCCAAAACGGTTCAAGAGGCTGCGAAGATGTCCAAAGAAGGCTCCAAGCTGTGCCCCGAGAAGGCCAACA
Organism: Prorocentrum cordatum; assembly: GCA_963575745.1. NCBI lineage: Eukaryota > Dinophyceae > Prorocentrales > Prorocentraceae > Prorocentrum > Prorocentrum cordatum. Next base: position 106,947 of record CAUYUJ010018479.1, read on the forward strand.
TTGATTCATCCGGGAGGGAAGCAAACATGTTTAAGACATTCGCACTGTGGGTTGTAACAGCGCCCATATGGCCCAAGATGCCCCACGTATCGCCCGAAGACGACCCAAGAGGTCTCCAAGAGGAGAGGGCCTCAGGACTGCCCAAGAGAGCTCCAAGACGGTCCAAGAGGCGCCCAAGACGTCCCAGAGGAGAACTCCAATTCACATTTCGAGCCCTCCGCCATGAGTGGCCCCCCGAGGCAGCAGCAGGGACCCAAGAGGCCCCCACAGGGCCCACATGAGATCACAAGAAGCTTCACAGTTCGCTCCATGAGGGGACCGAGAAGCATGCCAATAGATCCCGAACCAAAGATATCCAAGCACCCTCATGCCCCAAACTCAGGCAAAGTAGCGGTATGGGCTGAAGGCCATCGATAAGCAAGCAGTTTGTTTGGCGACGGAGCCATCTTTATGCAGTCATGAGTAGTGCAGGGCGCGGGTCTCTCTTCATACATTGTGCGCCGCGGGGCAATGCGGAAAGATGGCTGCTGCGGAGCACGCGTGCACGGGTGTTTTGAATCCCTTCTGGGCACGATCCACGTGAAGGATTGCGCGAACACGCCCATTGAGGCCGCAGGTGAACCTCCTCCGGGTACGCCCCATGCGAGGCATGTTTCGAAACTGGCGGGGGGACTCCATGCGCAGCTTCCCATTTGTGCCATAGGTGGAGCTCCATCTGGGACATGATTCACGTGACAGGTGTGCCGACATGGGCGAGGGGGGATGTTGTACGAATCTTGTCTCCGGGCCGTTCGGTGGTGCTCCTTATGGGCACGATCTGCGTGATGGGGTGTGCCGCAATGGCCAGGGGGCGGCGCAGTGCGAACCCTGCCTCTGGGGCCGTGTTCGAGATCCCTTCTTGGCAACGGTCCGTGTGAGAGGTGTGCCGAAATAGGCTGGAGGGCTGGATGCGAACCTTGTTTTTGGGGCCGTCCGTGGAATTCTTTGCGGGCCACGATCCGTGTGAGAAATGTGCCGGAGTGAGCGGGGCGACGCTACGAAGCTCTCCTTCGGTTGCCGCAAATGCGTATCCGCGTGGTGGGCGTGCTGTTGTGCGAATCTTGTCTTTGGGGACGTAGGTGGAGCTCCATGTGGGGCGCGATCCCTGGGAGGGGTGTGCCGACACGGGCGGGGGGGCCCCGAAGCCCTCGGTTAGTCCCGTCTCTGGGGCCACAGGTGGAGCTCCCTGAGGTGCACGATCCGTGCAGCAATGTATGTCCTCCGATGCCGAACACTTTAGACTACAACTTGAGTTGCCTGGAACTGGGGCGCACGCGCGAAGCGCGCGTGTGGTTCTTAGTACTTGTGTATATATACATATATATATATATATACAAGACTGCAGTGGCGTTTCGCGCCATGCACCTTGTTCCTTGTAGTTTCGAATGCAGGCGGCGTGCGTGCGCGTGGAGATGGGGCGGGCCACCGCCAAGTCGGAATGGGTGAGGAATTCCTAAGCGGGAGCGACTGGACAACACCAGCTGAGGCCAGCTCAGTGCGTTTGGGGGCCCCGAGGCGCGAATACGTCTCAGACGAGTGGTTGGTCAATCATGAAGCAAGCATCCTCCTCCTCTTTCTCCTCCTCTCCCTTCTCCTCCTCTCTTTTCTCCTCATTCTCCGCCGCCCCCCTCTTTTTCTGATTCCTCCTCCTCCTCCTCTTCCTCCTCAGCCTCCTCCTCCTCCTCCTCCTCCTCATCTTCCTCTTCCTCTTCCTCCAGTTCCTACTCGTCCTCTTATTTTTCCTGCTCCTCCTCTGTCTGCATATTACCCATTCTCCTTGTCCTTCTCTCCTTCCTCGTCGTCCTTTTCGTCGTCGTCCTCCTCCTCTTCCTCCTCCTCCTCCTCCTCCTCCTTCCCCCTCCCTCCCAACGTGTCTCGCGCTTTCGCTTCTAATCGGCTCTTGCGGCCTCAGGAGGGCCCCGAAGAGCTTCAAAACAGGCCCCAGAGAGGCCCAAGGCTGGCCGAAGAGGGCCCGGGAAGGCAGCTTTCCACAGGGACCGCAGAGCCGGAAACCTGACAACAATTATCTTGGCGAAGGACCCGACCATATGCAGTTGTGAGTAACGCGTTGTGGGTGCCGTTTTCGGTGGAGCTCCCTATGGCCACGAAGCGCGTGAGGGACGTGCTGTAATGGGTGGGGGAGACGCATGCGGGCGGTGCCGCTGAAGCCTTCGGTGGGGCTTTCTCTGTGCCGCGAATGTGCCGCGAAACGCTGCACTGGGTGTGGCTGGCGCATGTGGCCACCCCCACTGGGGCCTCGGGTGGAGCCTCCTGTGTGGCAGCGGAACGCTGTACTGGGTGTGGCGGACGCATGTGGCCACCCCCACGGGGACCTCAGGTGGAGCTCCCTATGGGGCCACGAAACGCTGTACTGGGTGTGGTGGACGCGTGTGGCCACCCCCGCTGGGGCCTTGCGTGGGGTCCCTATGGGGCCACGAAGCGCCGTACTCGGTGTGGCGGACGCATGTGGCCACCCCCACTGGGGTCTTGGGTGGAGCTCCCTATGGGGCCACGAACCGCTGTACTGGGTGTGGTGGACGCATGTGGCCACCCCCGCTGGGGCCTTAGGTGGAGCTTCCTATGGGGCCACGAAGCGCTGTACTGGGTGTGGCGGACGCATGTGGCCAACCCCACTGGGGTCTTGGGTGGAGCTTCCTATGGGGCCACGAAGCGCTGTACTGGGTGTGGCGGACGCATGTGGCCACCCCCACTGGGGCCTTGCGTGGGGTCCCCATGGGGCCACGAACCGCTGTACTGGGTGTGGCGGACGCATGTGACAACCCCAACTGGGGTCTTGGGTGGAGCTCCCTATGGGGCCACGGAACGCTTTACTGGGTATGGCGGACGCATGTGGCCACCCCCGCTGGTGCCTTAGGTGGAGCTCCCTATGGGGCCACGAACCGCTGTACTGGGTGCGGCGGACGCATCCACCCCCAATGGGGGCGTGGAGCTCCCTATGGGGCCACGAACCGCTGTACTGGGTGTGGCGGACTCATGTGGCCACCCCCAGTGGGGCCTTGCGTGGAGATTCCTTTGGGGCCACGAAGCGCTGTACTGGGTGTGGCGGACGCATGTGGCCACCCCCGCTGAGGCCTTAGGTGGAGCTCCCTATGAGGCCACGAAGCGCTGTACTGGGTGTGACGGGCGCATGTGGACATCCCCACTGGGGTCTTGGGTGGAGCTCCCTATGGGGCCACGAAGCGCTTTACTGGGTGTGGCGGGCGCATGTGGCCACCCCCACTGGGGCCTTGCGCGTGGAGCTCCCTATGGGGCCACGAAGCGCTGTATTGGGTGTGGCGGACGCATGTGGCCACCCCGACGATAGCCCCAGGATGGCCCCAGAGAGGCGCAAGCCGAGGCCCACAGAGGCCAAAGGCTGTCCGAAAATGGCCGAAATATTGGAACATCAATGAACACACATGGGGAAATCAATGTTTTTGGCCATCTCGCCTTTTCGCTTACTATCCGCCCTTGAGGCGTCAAGATTGCCCGAAGGCGTCTCCAAACGAGTCCCCAGACGAGCCCCACAGAGGCCCACGGCTGGCCGAAGAGGGCCCAAATAGTTGAACATCGATGGAAACCCTGGGACAACTTATGTTTTTGGCCTTCTCGCCTTTTCGCTTACGATTAGCTCTTGAGACGCCGAGATAGCTACAGGAGGGCTCCAAATGAGTCACCAGACGAGCCCCAAAGAGGCCCAAGGCTGGCGCAACAGGGCCCGGAGAGTCGAAAATCAAAGAAAGCCCAATCAAGAACAACAATGTTTTCGGCCTTCTCACTTTTTCGCTTCCGGTTGGCTCGGGGGGCAGGATGGCCGCAGAGAGGCGAAAGACAGGCCCGAGGATTCGAAATTCGTTTGGGGGGGGTGCGCGGGAGGTGGGCTTCCCGGCCCTGTAGCAGATATGACTAGGAATAGATGCACACATATAGTCCAGCCCCCTGGGGCCAAAATATGTGCATATCCACCAGCCCCCGGGATCCCAGGATGTCGGTTCCCCAGGCGGTGGAAATGGATTAATCTCCGCCTGGCGAACCCGTGGGTTCGCTTGGGATCAGAGGGAGGGGGTGGAGGCGGCGAGGCCCGATGGCGGAAACAGCTCTCTCCTTCTCTCTCTCTCTCTTTTTTTTTTTTCTCTCTCTCTCTCTCTCTCTCCTTCTCTCTCTCCTTCTCTCTCCTTCTCTCTCTCCTTCTCTCTCTCTCTCTCTTTTTCTCGGGGGACGTCCAGGAGGGCGGGAGGACCAGGATGCGTTTGGGTATGATGTTATGCCCGGGGCCACGCCCCCCTCCCCTGTCGGAGTCCCTCTTCCCCGTCAGTCTGCTTCTCTCGCCCCTCGCGTCCCCGCTGCTGGCCTTGTTTGAAGCTTCTCAATCTGCCGCCGAGCTGCCCCAGCTGATGGAGATTTGCGCTGGCCTCGATGGGAAGGGCACTGTCGGAATAAACAACCACCCTGCTCTCGCACAGTGGGTGGCGTAGGCGGTGGCGCCTCGTTGGAAGGCGTTGGGTCGGAGAGAGAGAGGAAGAGGAGGAGGGTGGAAAGACAAGCTAGGTGCGCTCGCGTCATATCTGACATCCGACCCCTCCCTCCCATCCCTTACCATGGCGCAGATCCCCTCTCTACTCGCACAGTCGGATGTCGAGCAGGGCAATGATCCCGAAAGGGTACGCGATGCATTGTAGAGCACGGCATGGCATGGCGTAAAAAAGCACCGCGAATCGCATTGCATTGCATGCCGTGGCATGGCACGGGAAATGACGCCAGCGCTGCAGCGGGAGCACGAGTCGAAACGAGCGGAAGCGCGGAAATGAGGCCAACGCTGCAGCGGGAACACGATTCGGAACGAGCAGACGCACGCCGGAATCGGCTTGGGAGGCTTCCCGGGCGCCGGAAGCAGAACTTCAGCATTTTCAAACAAAATGTGTATTGGAATGGCCTTTTTTCGGCGCCGCCTTGGACATCGATTTTCTGGCGCCGGCTGGAACCGGCTCCAGACCCGGCCCGAGCGCCGGCCCGGGCGCCGGCTCGGGCGTCCGGCCCGGGCGCCGGCTCGGGCGCCGGCCTGGGCGTCGGAATCGCGACCCGGGAGGCTTCCCGGGCGCCGGAAGCAGAAATTCAGCATTTTCAAACGAAAAATGTGTATTAGAATAACATTTTTTTGACGCCGACTCGGAAGTCAATTTTCCGGCGGCGCGGCCGGAACCGGCCAGACCCGGCCCGAGCGCCGGCCCGGGCGCCGGCTCGGGTGTGCAGCCCGGGCGCCGGCGGAAATGATGCCAGCGTTGCAGCGGGAGCACGATTCGGAACGAGCGGCGCCCGAAAGTGAGGCCCGCGCCTCAGCGAGAGCGGCATTTTGGGAAACAAATGCAGGCGAAAACCCAATTCGGGGGAAACTTGTATGTAAAAAACAGTACGCGGGGGGGGTCGGATACTTTCGAGCCGTCATCAGGGGAAGAGGGAGAGTAGTATTCATATTGAGTAATTGTGGAGGAGGGAGAGGAGAGCAGCTGGTCTTTTTCCGACGGAGGGCAGAGGAGGGGGAGGGGGAGAAGAGCTGCAAAATCACGCGATGCTTCGTCAAGGGCTCTTGTTTTTTCCAAGCAGAAGCAATAGCCCTTGACGAAGAATCGCGCGAGTTTGCAGCCCGTCTGGCCCTGTAAAGCTGATCGCCAAATGCGGAATCCTAGGTTTCTTGCGATTCACGAAAGAAATTAACAGAGGTTGGGGAGGAGGACCAGTGCAAGTCCAAAACGCATCACCAATGTCGCAAGAACCCCTCCTTCCAAGCTCCCCCTTCACAGGTGTCTACAGTGCTTTGGGTTCGCTGCGGGAGGTGGCCCATTATATTGCAATCGTTTGGTAATCTCCAGACGCGTCAGAAAACCATTTTTCGGATTTCAACGCCACACATCAACGTTGCTGTCGCGTCCTGGCAATCCTAAGTCGTGCCTGGGCGCCATCCTGAAGACGTCAACGATGCGAATCGACGTGACCGTTGCGTTCAGACAATTCTAGAGCGTGTCAGAAGACTATTCCTGTGACTTCAACCATACGGGCCCGTGCGATTTCTGTAAGCGTTTACGACGAATGTGCGCGGCCTTGAGGCGAGAACCACATTTTGAACAGGAGCCGCCATCCATCCTTCAAGCAGTGGCGAATATCCAAAACGAATGTGCGCTGTGCTAAGGCGAGAGCCACGTTTAAAACACGACCCGCTCTCCATTCTTGAAGCTGCAGCAGTTTTCAGACATACGTGCGCCGCGCACAGACGGAAGCCACATTTCGAAAACAACCCGCCATCCATCCTTGAAGCTGTTGCGAAGTTTCAAGACACATGTGCGAAGCGCACAGACGAGAACCACAGTTTGAAAACGCCCCGCGATCCATCCTTCAAACTGTTTGCAAGCTGTTTGGACACATGTGTGCCGCGCACACACGAGAGCCACATTTTGAAAACGACATTCCATCCACCCTTGAACATGTTGCAAGCTTTCACGACGAATGCGCGCGGCGCACTGGCGAGAGCCATATTTTGAGATCGACTGGCCCTCCATGTGTGAAAACATGGCGAACTGTTTAAGGCGAGCGTTCGCGGCGCTAATGCGAGAATCACATGTTGAAGACTACACGCCTTTCATCCGTAAATGTGTTGGAGCTCCCACCTGGCCGCCACACTGACTGACAAGTTTGGAGATACGACAGCGAGGAGGTATATATATAAAGAAATAGGGTGAATGGTGTGGGAGGAGGAGGAAGAGGAGAGGAGAAGGAGGAGGAGGAGGAGGAGGCGAAGGTGGATGACCACAGCAGACCGACGATGCATTCACTATGCTGCATGACAAATTGAAAAGCGCCCACTGGGGCTGTCAATCAGTCGAGAGCCCCGTTTGGACACGGATCCGCCATCCCCCGTCCGTCGAATTGACTGAGTGTACATTTGATGAAGCCACAGCGCTCGAGGAGTCCTTAAGCGAGGGCCCCGAGTTGACCCACAAAACCAACGTCCCCCGTGCAAAACAACGCGCACCATCGGTGTAGTTGTGGGATTGTTTGGGCAAGTGTCAGGTGCGTTGCGAGTATAGTTTCATGTTGAAGGTAAGGTGCTCTAGATCTGCCTGTTCGATCTGTTAAAGCCGATGGCGCGTGTCGCTCTGGCGAACGCCACATTTGAACACTGTGTATTCCATCCGTCCGCGTAGATACTGTGAACTTGGATGACACATGTTCGTGGCGCTTAAGCGAGAGCCGCATAGTGAAAGCCGCCCACCCTCCACCCGTGTGGTTATTGGCGGAATCCAAATTTCAACGCCACAAGCGGCGAGGAAGTGTCAGGCAACACGCCCAGCCCGCCCCATCGACGAACACATCTATAAAAAAGAGGGAGGTAGGAGAAATAATATGGAGGGAAGTCGATGTTGAGCAGGAGTATGAGAATCTTGACCTGTAGCATGATCTCAAGCAGGATGCGGGGGAGGAGGGGAGGAGTGGGGAGGGGGGAAAGATGACGTCAGATGAGGAAGGAGGGAGAGAGGGAGGCAGGAAGAAGGAAGAGATGGTGGATGACAGAATAGAAAAGATGGAAGGGGTAGGCGGAGGATGAGGACGGAGCATGTTGGATGGCGGGCGCTGTGTGCGAGGAGTGGCCGGGCGCTGCGAGGACAGCGGCCGGAGGGCAGGCAGGAGGTGAGATGGAGGGGGCCCGACCTCTCCAGCTGTCTCCAGGATCTTGAGGTTACGGTAGGTTTGCGTCGTGTCGACCAGCGGCGACCCCAGCGCGGGCGTTCAAGGTTGAACGCCGCCGGCGACCCAGAATCGATCGATGTTGAACGATCGGACGTTGCGGCAGCGGCCGATCGTTCAAGGTTGAACGATCCCTGCGGTGTCAAAAACCAACGCTGGGGTCGGCACGACACGAACCTGCCGTAGATGAAACAGGTGGAGGGGGGGGGAACATCCAAGCACCCGGAAGGCCCCAGGCCGCCCAGGCGCGGATGCAAGGAAGGAGCTCTAAAAGGATCCGCCCCGGGGGTCATGCAGCCAGTCCACGCAGTGCATACCGCAGCCTGCCCGCGTGGTCGGCGGTAACCAGCCGGATCCGTTCGCCGTCCAGAGTCGCCCCAGTCTCCCAAGACCCATGACAGGCCAGGGCAGGCTGAGGAGTCGGAGATGGCCAGAAGAGGGCCTCGGGGACAGCGACACCGTGCTGGATCGAACTGGGGAGCAAAGGGATACTTCAAGCGTGGTTTCCCCCCACTGACTCCCAGAGAAGCCGCTTCCTTGCTAGCCGGATCCGCTCCCCGACCGACAGGAGGTTTGGACAGAGCTTGTAGCGGAAGCGGCCGAGAATGGTCTCGGGAGAAAAGATCCGTTCGGATTCTTTTCAAGCACAAGCGACGCAACCATTGCGGGCAATATTGTGCTGGCCCCTGGCCAGTGCCGTCGATCCGGGGCGCTCTGGATAATGCTGCTGATGATGACGATAATGTTGTTGATGATGATGATGATTATGATGATGATGCTGATGATGCTGATGCTGATTGTGATGATGATGTTGATGATGATGATTCTGATGTTGATGATACTGATGATGATGATGCTGATGATGATGACGATAATGACGATGATGATGATGATGATGATGATGATGGTGATGGTGATGATGATGATGATGATGATGATGATTGATGATGCTGATGATGATAATGATGATGATGATGAGGATGAGGATGAGGATGAAGATGAGGATGAGGATGAGGATGAGGATGAGGATGAGGATGAGGATGAGGATGATGATGATGATGATGATGATGATGCTGATGATGATGATGATGATGATGATGATGATGATGATGATGATGATGATGATGATGATGATGATGATGATTCTGATGATTCTGATGATGATGATGATGATGATGATGGCCGTGGGGCCATCTTGGGCGTCTTGGACCGAGCGTTCGGTGCTTCGGGGCTTTCTTGGGCCATGTTGAGGGCCTCTTGGGGCCCTGTTGGCCCGTCTTGGGCCTCTCTTGTGCTCGAAAAAGTAATGCGTGCGGGCCCCAGAGGGCGCGCGGGGAGCCTCAAGAGATTTGAGAGCTTGGGGTCTGGGCCCAGTGAGAATCCTCAGCCTTGAATTGACCAAGGGACGTGGGGACGCCTCTTGGGGGTCGTTTTGGGGCCTCTTGGGGCCTCTTTCGGGCTTCTTGGGGGCCTTCTGGGGCCTCCTGGGGGCTTCTTGGGGGCCTGTGGGCCCCCCCCGCCCCCGAGCACTAAAGGCTTCGGGAATGGCGTCCCCCTCCCCCCCCTTTCCAGAGCCTCCTTGGGGTTTCTTGGTGGCCTGGGGGCCCCTCCGCCCCCTAGCACTGAATCAGTCGGGAATGGTGCCCCCCCCCCCCCCCGGCAGAGCGAAGCTTGAGCGAGCTCAAGTCCACGCTCTCAGAAACTCACACGCCGGATCGGCGGATCTAAATCCATATTCATTGCGTCTTGGGTTTTCTGAGAAGGGGCGCATCAAGGCCGAGGCGCACTGGATATGGATACAAATCGAGACTCTAGGGGCCAGATCTTTTTCTATATCCAGTGCGTCTCGGTTTTTTGGTGAAGGGAGCCCGATACTCAAAGCTGCAGTAATATGGACAGACGTATTGCCCGCAACCACCCCTGGCCAACAGGGCCGGGGCAGTCTGAGTTGTCGAAGACAGCTGCTCCACCCCCATGCCCAGACTCCCTCCCCGGCCCAGGAGGCTCTGGAAGAGCGAGGGGAAGGGACGGAGATATGAGGAGTGGTTCGAAGCAGGAAAAGCAAGACGGGGAGAGAAGAGGAAGGGAGTGACGACAATGGATACGAGAGGGGGAGGAGGATGAGGAGGGGGAGGAGGAGGAGGTTGAGGAGGAGGAGGACGACGACGAAGAGGAAAGGGAGGAGGATGAGGAGGAGGAGTAGGAGGAGGAGCAGGTAATACGGAAAGCGAACAGGTTTGATCATACAACACGCTCCAATGAGGCGTTCAAAGCGAGACCCCCGCCTTTGAAGCTGCTGCTTTAGGTCACGCTCTTGACCATTAATTTCGTGGAAGTTTCAAGCGAGGGACGCATGCTGAAAAGGACTCGCCCCCCATCCGTGCAGCAACTCAGGGAAGTTTTCAGCGACATCCCGTTTTTGAGAAGGAGCCGTCCTGAATCGGTGTATTGGTTGCACGCTTGTAAAGGGGATGTGCGCGGTAACAGGCCAAGTGACTCATTTGAACAACAAGGGACCGCCTCGTAAGTGTGCACGGTGCTACGGCGAGAGCTCCATTTTGACAACGAGCCCCCTCCATCCTTGAAGCTTGGGCAACCATGTAAGACGAATTTGCGTTGTGTTGAGGCGAGGGCTCCAGTTTGAACATCACCGTCGCTTCTATCCTGTTGCAGATTGTTAGCTTCAGGGCAAGGAGGACGTCTCAGGCGAAATGCCTTGCCCGCTCTACCGACACGCCTGGGGGAGGAGTTAATCACGCATATTCAATGAGATGGAGGACGTTTGGGACGAGGAGGACAGGTGAGGAGGATGGATGGTGGAAGGGATGCGAGGAAGGATGAAACGGAATGAAACGGGCGGCCGGGTGGGAGATGGCAGTGGGAAATGAGAAGGGTAGAGCAAACTAGGTTCGCTCGCTTGAGATACCCCCGATCACCAGCTCGGGAAGGCGTTGTGGACCACCTTGCTGGAGGTGGTCCCCCTGGTGGTGGTTTCGCTTCTCCTTCCCCCGACATTCGTCCGCCCCGAGATATCCTCTCCGTCTGGCTTTCGGGCCTTGACTCGGGTCTCCAGCGGCCGTTCGAAAACTGCTGAGAAACGGTTAAACCGTCCGAACGCCTCGAACCCCGATCCTCGAATCCCTACCCTTTACCAATTCGGTGGCGTGCCTTGGGGGAACTGCGGAGGGGGCGGGCATCCACAGAAGGCTCGGAAGTCATCTGGCCTTCTGAGAAGTTTTCGAAGCTTCCCCAAAGAAACATGAACTTCCTCAGAATCTGCATCGCTGAGCCGATCCCTATCCCCATCGCCATCCCTATCCCGATCCCCGGGATATACCCGAGACACAGTCAGTTGGCGTCCCAGAATCGGTCGATGTTGAACGATCGGACCTGGCGGAAGCGGCTCAATGGTGCGACGATCCCCGCGGTGACAGGCACCAGCGCGGGGGGTCGGCACGACAGCAGCCTGCGGTACTCTGGACGCTGTCCCAAGTAGGGTTCAGTCGGGCGTGTCCCTGTCGGGACGATCGTTTAATTGTTTTCGATGTTTTAAACATGCTTTAAACTATTTGTGATTCTTCCTTCAAAATCCGCCTGTAGGAGGATATGCCCGACCTAGAGGTATGGCGGAAACGTCCGCCCCACTGTTCAAGCTCTTCTGGTTTCGATCTCCGCCCTACCCTGCCGTCGCTGTTTCCGCCATGCGTCCGCGACCTATCACCCATATTTTCTTGAGGCGAAGGGATTTCCGCCCTGCATGTTCGCATCGTTTGGGGTGCACATCCGACACAGCTACGAGCAAAGTACGGCGGATCCAGAGTCGGGGCGTCGTTGCGAACATCGCGGAACGTCACGACCGGAGCCCTAGACTCAATTATTCTAGGTAGTTTTTCGTGCCGGATCCAACTGCGATATGGTCCTGGGGTCCGAACCTCGGCGAACATGCGAGGCAGTTAGGCACCCTATCGGCGGCAGAGGTGCAGAGGCGGGCCGAGGAGGAGGAGGACGGGCGAGAGCACGGCCCGGTGCACCTCGCTGTCTGCATAAGGGGTCCTGGCCGTGGCCGTGGCCGTTTTGAGAAAACCTCCTCCTCCTCCTCCTCCTCCTCCTCCTCCTCCTCCTCCTCCTCCTCCACGCAGCCCGCACTGTCACGAGAGCACGGCTCCTGAAGAAACGCGAGAGGCAGCCTCGGGCGAAGGGGCTGCCGGACCGTGCAGTCTTGCGCTCCCCGTCCCCCTTGGGACAGATTCAGCGCCGCGGGAGGTCACGAATGTTCGAGCCGGATCTGTCTGCGATGGTGAAACAGGGCTAGGATCGGGATGAATCGCTCCAGAGCGTTCCGGAGCGCTCTCAGAGCGTTCCGGAACGCTCTGGAGCGGCCGCGGCGCCCAACGCATCCTCCAAACCCGCCGATTCTCCGAGATTTCGAGCTATCCCGATCCGATTTTGTCCCGATCTCCGCGTCGTTTTGGATGGTCCCTTGGCCCGACGTCGGGCGCAGGAGCCCGCTGTGAGAAGAAGGTGCCGCGCCAGGGCTCCTCAGGGGAGGCCGCGGCCGCCCGGCGCCCCGACGCGCTGCCTGCGGGGGCAGCGGGCCGGGGGAGCGGAGGGGTCAAGAGAAGGAGACGCTCCCAGATTTTTCCAGGGCCTCCCTAAAACGACGCGGAGATCGGGACAACATCGGATCGGGATATAACTCGAACTCTCTGAGAATCGGCGGGTGTGGAGGACGCGTTGGGCGCCGCGGCCGCTCCAGAGCGTTCCGGAACGCTCTGAGAGCGCTCCGGAACGCTCTGGAGCGATTCATCCCGATCCTAACCCTGTTTTACTCCAGGATGCCCTGATGCTCCTTGCGGTCTGCAGGCAACGAGGGCCGCCATACGCCCAGGAATTCTTGAAGCGCATCCTGAGTCAGCCGCATCGTGACAGCACCCTCGTCCCAGGATGCCCTTCGGGAGTCATCCATTAAATTCGGAACGATTCAGGGAAGGTTGCCATGGCCCAGGCGCAAGGATGACAGGCATACATCGAGAAGTTTATACAGCTTTTAGATAGTAAAAAAAGAAAAGAGCATTCAACAACAAAGAAGGACAACAATGATAGTACCCGCAGCGCGCAGCGCAGAGGAAGAGGAGGATGGAGGAGGAGGAGGAGGCAGCCCGCGGCGCGCGCGCACGCAGCGGCCAGCCGGGGCCTTGCGCGCCGCCCCGCGCTGGGCGCGCTCTTGCGGCAGGCGGCGGCGCGGCCGGCTCCCGGCAGGGCGCCAGAGACGGGGGCACAGCAAAGGGGGGCACGGGGAACGCCGATTTCCACGCTTGGCTATGCCCCCGTTGAGGGGGCCCTGGGCGCCGTAGACGGGGGCACAGTCAACGGGGGCACATGAAAAAGGCTAAGCCCCCGTTTAGCTAAAACCCCCGTTTTGGAAGCCCCGAGCCCGGCACATGACGAGTGCCCGGCTCCCCCGCGGCCGCGCCCAGCGGGCGGCCGCGCTCGCGCTGGCGGCCGCGCTGGCGGCCGCCCTCGCGGGCTGCCAGGCGCGGCGGGGCCGTCGGGGGGAGGAGCGGAAGGTGCCTCTGCCGCTACCCTTCCTGCCGTTCTCCCTTTTTGGGGGCCTCCTGGGAGGCCCTCGTCGTCACCGCTGGCTTCGCACCCCAGGAGAGGTCCGGGGAGTGGCGGTATTGGTACCTGTTGGTCTCCCCAGTCGGGGGAAGGAGAAGCGACACCACCACCACCAGGGCGGCCACTTCAGCGAGGAGGTCCACGATGTCTCTCCGAGCTGGGGACACGGGATGTCTCAAGCGAGAGGGGGGTACCACACCACCTGGGGGACCCTCCTGGCTCCACCCGCTGGGGGTGCCTGGTGGTGGTGGTGGTGGTGAGTATGGGTGTGGTGGTGCTGGGTGTAGTGGTGGTGGTGCCGTCCTTCCTTGTTCTGAGGCCGCGGGCCATGTAATCTAATTTCTAAGCCCCACTATCACACACACAGCCTGCTTGCCTCCAGGGTGCCCTGGGTGGGTCTCTTAGATGTCGATGGTTTCGCTAATGGAGAGCGTGACGCTCCCACACCAAAAGTCAGTGGACATCCTTGGGTTTCAGGGCAGGGTTCCTTGTGGACGGTCTCTTGTGGTCGAGCTCCTCTTGTAGGGCCCAAGCCACGCAAGTGGCGACAGGGACCGGCTGCAGTCGAAAGCGATGGCAGGGATGGGCTGCACGAAAGCGACCCTTCGCCAGAGTGCCCTCTGGCGCGCGGCTCTCGGAAGGCGCTGCAGGGCCACGCCCGAGCACGCAGGCCGCCACCGTCGCACCGCACGCAACGGCCCGCAAGCCGCGCACCAGAGGTCACTCTCGCGGAGGGTCGCCCCCTTACGTGTAGCCGGAAGGGTGGGTGGGTGACCTTCTCAATTGGGCGCCGCGTAATGGGGGGGTCATAAATGGGGGGGTGGCGAGGGTGGTCCGAAAAGGTACCCAAACGGTACCTAAACGAGCCCCCTGGGGCTCTGGAGGGGCCCGAAAGGGGCACGAAAGGGGACCTTTTCTGACCCCCCCATTTGTGACCCCCCCATTTAGCCACGCCCAACTCAAGTGGCAGGGCCGGACCTAAACGCTGTTTGCTGGACTTCGGCTGTGTTTTGTTGTTCGTTTTGGGCGGGAGGTACAGGAACACAGGTAGGGCAAAAACGACAAGCACAGCGAACACAACACGAAAACAACGTCCAGGTCCAGCCCTGCCTAGTGGACCCCTTGCACCCTTGCCTCCTCGGTCCATCCTTAAGTCGGGCCTGTCCCTCTACCGGGGGAATATTATGGGGACGATGAGTTTAGTATGTTTTGGCCGTTCGGGGATCTGTTTCTAGTTTTTTTTTTCCCGTCCAGAACCTCCCTGTGGGGGGGGGGGGGCCAGGCCCGACTTAAGTCCATCCTCAACCACCCTCGACGGCCAGCCCCGTTCGAAAAGCTGCGTCATGGGCCCTCGGGGCCCCTGGCCGCGCATCCTTCCCAGCAGTCTTGACTGCAGGGCTCAGGATGTTCCGACCTGCTTTAAGCTTTGATCGCAAGGAAGAGTCTCGAGCACATGGAAGGTACCAATCTGTGAGGAGCTTTCTCGTGTCAGGTCCTCCGCTGGCCCGATACTTTGCAGGGTGCTCGCCATTTCTTTCTGGGATGTGCTCCTTGAAAAGTACGATGAGAAACACATACTGCAGGGCTCAGGCCACGCCACTGGTGATAGGGACCGGTTAAGCGTTAAGTCGGGCATGTCCCTCTACAGGAGGAACACCCCATAGTCGCACAACAGTCTGGGGACGATGTTTTCACCATTTTGTTCGACTATGTTTGAATATGTTGTTCGACTTCGCCCAACATCCGGCTGTAGGAGGATGTGCCCGACCTGAGTTCAGCGACGCTCAGGGCCGCGGGCCGCTCTGCGCCTTCGTCGCGGGCGGCGGCGGCGCCCCGCGGGCCGCGGCACCGCGGCGGGTGGCCGCGGCGCTGCTGCTGCAGGGCGCGGCGGGAGCGGCGCTGCCCGGGCGGGCGCGGGCCCGCGAGGGCTTCGTGGAGACGCCCTCCGGCCTGCAGTACAGGTCATGGGGCAGCGTTCGGGGGGGTGTCGGGGGCAGCCACGAGGGGAGTGATTACTAGGGAGGGGGGCTGGATCAGAGGCGTTTTTTTTTCTTACTTGAAACGAGTCGTGGGTGGAATCAAAACATGATGTCCGCGCTGGGTCCCCGTCGGACGAGCGGAAATGCGAGCGGAGTGGCGCGCGCGAGGTCGCGCGCGACCCTTCCCTGGTAATAACGTGAATGTGCGGGCGTCGCGGCGACGGCAACGACGATGGACGATGGCGGCGCCTGGGCCGACGGCGACGACGACGGCGGCAACGGCGACGGCGGCGACGACGAACATCGCGGCGACGGCGGCGACGGCGCCCGGGCCCACGGGCGAACTTGCGCCTTGCCCTCGCTCCTGGAGTCCCGCGCCAGATTTTATGGGAGGGGCGAAATTTCTGCGCGCAGTTCTGCCCCAGCCGTCCCTCCCCTTTACTCAAGCTTCCTTGTCGCTTTAGTAGAACACTTTTTCGGAATGTATTGGTCCGCGGTCTGCCTCGGGAAAGCCCTGGGGATGCGGTGGTGATGCGGGTTCAGGTCCCGGTCGGGGGTCGGGGGCATTGTTTTTCCTGCCAGTTCACCCCGCGATGCATTTGCTCGAGTAGTGAGGTTCGCGTTGCATCGGGTCGCGGCTGCCTTTTGGACATGTTTTCAGCGAGTTGTATATGCTCTTTGACAGGAGAGCCAGGGCGCGAGCGTAGGACGTGGCTCGGCAATTCGGACGCGCCGCCGCGGTTGTCGCGCAATAAAGCAACAACCCTTCCCTTCACTAAAAGGTTCGTTTCTTTATCAACTAGCTCCTTCAATGTAATCATGAGCGCCTTTCACTTCCAAGGTGGATCACATGGCGGGGGCCAGGCGATCTCCCCAGATGTCATGGCGCTTTGTCTTACTTCAGTGCGTCCTTGGCCCTCTCCCCTCTCGCCCCTGGGCAGCGCCGTGCCGACCATCGTTTGCGCCCCCCCCTCTTGGACACCCACCTCTTGGCCGCCCCCGACTTCGGGCCTGCAGTACAGGTCAGGGGCAGCGTTAGGGGGGGGGCTACGGTAGGTTCATCGCAGGAGGAGGACAATGCCCCGACACCGCTACCCTTCCCGCCGCTTCCCCCTTTCGAGCCTCCCGGGAGTCCCTCGTCGCCGCCAGATTCGCTTGGATATCTTGGCCAGAACGCACCGTGGGAGAGGTCCGGGAAATGTCGGTATCGGTACCTTTTGTTTCCCAAGACGGCAACGGAGGCGTTCCAGGTTGAATTCCGAATCATGGGACGACGCGGAAGCGCGGATGGACACGATAACACCAGAGGACCTGGCGGAATTCGATCTTGAACGATCGGGTCCGTGATCCGTTCAAGGTTGATCGATCGACGCGGTGCCCACATTTTCTTGCGCGTGCCGACGCCGCGCGGACCTACCGTAGTTGGGCGGCGAAATCTATGCATATCCACCGCTGTTGAACAGTGTGGGTCGGCCAACATTGGCACCAGGAGTTGAGTGTTTGCTTCCTTGGCCGGGCCAGAAAGCGTACACACCGTTCGTGAGCCCAGGGTGAGCCTGGCCAGCGGCGGTGGTGATGTATAGATCTCGTCGCCCTTGAGCGGCTCAAGGGTGGGGACATCGACCCTTTATTTCGGGCATTGACAGAATGCACCCCCAGACAAGACGACAGAGGAATCCCGCACGGGTTCACTCGACCTTGAAATTCGAGTGTGCCTGTGCAGACCCCCGTCGGTTTCGCCAATCGACGCACGTTTCGCCGGATACACGCGGTTGTGCTTCGGCCGTCGATTCGTGATTCCGCCTGGGCGTATTCGAAATGCGGTGCCGCGCGCACACGTTGAGTGCCCCACACGCTTCCATTAAAAGGGCCTTTGGTGAATAGGGATGCTCCCGACTGCTACCTTCTGATAGCGGGTATTCGGGGGAAGAACAACCTAATTTCCGATACCGAATTACTTTCCTCGTTTCCTCGTTTCCTCGTTTTCGTTTCCTCGTTTCCTCGTTTTTTGCCCTTTCCTCGTTTCTTCAGAATTTCCAATTTTGCCCTTTCCTCGTGTTCGTTTTCTTGGGCCTCCTGCGAGGGTCTGGTTGCCACCGCTGGAGGGGACGCATATCGACCCGCCACCGCCCACCGAGCTCCGATCTGGGCCCGACGGCCAAGCCCGCCCGGGAGCGCACTGTCTCGCGATCGGACCCTGTCGCCGATCCGTCGGCGGCGTACCGCCGATTCCAGCGAGGGATTGCAAAAAACCCAAGGATTGCAAACAAACCCAGGATTGCTAAAAAACCCTGGATTGCAAACAAACCCAAGGTTTTTTTGCAAACCCTGGATTGCAAAAAAACCTGGATTACAACAAAAACAGGGTTTTCTTTGCAATCCGTTTTTTTTTTGCAATCCTGTTTTTTTTGCAATCCTTGGTTTTTGTTGCAATCCTTCGATGTTTCCCCAGCTGAGCCGGCCCCCCCGAATGTTCCCCCTCAACAGGGTCCTGCAGGAGTCGCCATGAAGCAGGTGGGTCTCGCGGGGAGCTCTGGGCCTCCCGAGTGGGGCTGGAGCGGACGGGGTCGGAGGATCGTGCCGCATGGCCGCTGCTTCGGTGATGCGGCTCGATATTGGGGAGATTTCCTCCACGCCCACGTCGCCGATGCATCGTCGACGCATCGCCGACGCATCGCTGACGCGTCGGCGATGCATCGGCGATGTATCGGCGATGCGGCGCGATCCTCCGACTCCAGCTACTAGGAACCCAGTTGGGAGACCTCGAAGCAGTCGCCATACATGGAAACGTTTCCTCCAGGAAGCGGGGACCCTGTCCCTGGGGCTGCCCCCCTCAGTAGGCCCCAGCTCTTCATCCTGGGTCGTTGCTTGACTGTCCAGGGGCCCGTGGAGGACCCCAGCCCGAACGCGGAGGGCAGCTTCCAGTGCCCCGTTCCTCCAGGACCCGTTTCCTGCATGCCACAGGAGGGGTCTGGCGACCAGCCCAAGAAGGGCCAGCTCGTCGCCGCGGACTACACGGGCTGGCTCGAGGACTTCGAGTCGGAGGCCAAGTTCGACTCCTCGCGCGACCGGCGGCGGCCGCTCGAGTTCCCGGTGGGCACTGGGAAGGTCATCAAGGCCTGGGACGAGGCTCTGCTGGGCATGAAGGTCGGTGAGCGGCGCCTCATCGTCGTGCCGCCGGCGATCGGGTACGGGAACAAGGCGGTGGGGCCCATTCCTCCGGGGTCAACGCTGTACTTCGACGTAGAGCTCGTTCGCATCGGGAAGCGGTAGTGCCAGAGCCGCAAGAGTTCCGCCAGTTTCGACGCGGGCTGGTGTTGTAGCGGGCTGTTAAAGATCGATGCCGCCCGATGGAGCGCGCGTCTGCGCGCAGCAGCAGCAGCATCAGCAACAGCAGTAGCAGTTGCATCAGCAACAGTAGCGGGGTAGTCTTGGTAAGTATGTTAGGGGTGGTAGTATCAGTCGTACGAGTACTAGTGCAGATAGCAGGCGTAGCAAAATAAGGAGGATACGTTTACGTAGTCGATGCATAGAAGCATAAGGAAACTTATAGCATGACGTAGAGGCAGACGTAGAAGTATGCTAGCATGACCCGATCTTCTCATGGTTATTGGGCCGTATTGGCGCTTTGGGGACCCGCATAGGTGGGGAATTCATTGGGCCTGCACGAAAACGGCATGTGGTTGACCATCACCTCATCACAGGTTGACATGGACCACGGTGGGGATCAGCTCCACGATATCAGGGCAATTTGGAACTTTGAATTCTCAATCGCGCCCCATGGGCCCGGGAAAGGCCACGCGACAAGCCGCGATGTGCCAACGTTCGAAGCGGCTTGAGGGCGCTCCTTTCTCTTGCCATGCGGCACGGTGGCGAAAACTTAGGATGTTACAGGTGGATGGAATGATACGTACGTGATCGTGTGTGCGAATATGCGCGCACACATTTGTATACGTACATAGAGAAAGAGAGAGAGAGAGAGAGAGAGAGACGGAGAGATGGATATGAGTGTGCCTTGCATATGCATACGCGCGTACGTTGGCGCATTCACTTGCACAAGACTTGCGTGCGCGCACACTCCTGCAATACGCA